>JACEGR010005321.1:0-74585 GCA_014170235.1 Listronotus bonariensis
GAAGTTCACTAAGGGGGGCACTTGCTGGTATATAAAAAATGTAGTTGATAGATTTTTAAAGTAAAAGCATATATTTTCAGAAGGTAACAACGTACATTTTTAGTTGAAGTCTGAATATTAGAAAAATTCTTTATACAAAACTTAATATAACCATTTTAATCTTAATCTCTCTCTCTTTTACAAAACAAAATCTAACCTACGTTTTGATTTTGAAAAACAGTTGATTAAATTTTCTATACTAATATCTAGATCTAAATGTACATGTAGTAATGCTAATCCTAAAAGTCTTTCTTGCGACATTCTATTTCTTAGCCATGTTTTTAATCTGCGTAAAGCTGAAAAGGTTCGTTCAGCTGACGCTACACTAACTGGAAGAGTAATTAATATTTGCAGTAGGACGTTACAATTTGGATAAATCTCTTTATCACATAATTTAAAAATATCTATTACATTTACATAAAGTTCACTCTTTTATTTTGGTCGTTGCCGATTTCCCTTACGAGTTTAATTTTCCAGAGCATAATTTCAGAATTAAAAACTGTTTCAGAGGTAGACATATTGTCGCTAGATAATATGTGCTTATATGTATTCCACAAACTACTTGCACAAGAAGTAATGGTTTCATCATCGGACTTAAGTAAATTATTTGGCAATAAAATTGAGAGATTAAAAACTATTAATGTTTTATCACTAAAACGAAAATTTAAATCTGAAATTATGTCGTCTAATAGTGGAATGTATAAACTTATCCGATAATATTCTTCAACAGTTTCTACATTATAATTCGATCTTGTTATTTGATGCGATACTATTCTAGGTTTTTGTAAAGTAATGCTAAATTTCTCGGCCAGAATTGATATGTCATTCCATATTTTATTAAAGTTAATATCAGCATTTTCTCTTTTTGTTTTTAATAATTTTATAAGATCAGTAATTAGATTTTCAGCGGAAACTAAATCCAAGCTCTGTTTTTGAAAAAGATTGCTCAATACTATTGTTGTTGAGAATATATCATTTATGCATTTTAAAGCAGTTATAAACGAACCTGTTAATAAACTATTTAATAAAATGTTGGCCTTGGGACTAGAAACATTGTCATTCCAGTTCTTTATATTATCTAGTACCTCTATAATATTCACGAAGTTGTTTTGGAAGTACAGAGAAGTTTCATGCCGTTCTACCCATCGCGTATCACAAAGACTACCCAATTTGGTATCTAGGTGTTTTTTAAATAAATAACTTCTTTTTGCAGATGCATGGAAAAAGGCAATAACTTCTCTTATAATTCCAAAACAATTTCTAATACCTTGAACTTTTATACATTTTGATAAACTTAAATTTAAAGAATGACTATAACAAGGTATTTTAACTGCAGCTTTAGCTTTCTTTTGAATTTCACCTACAGCACCCTTTTGGACAGATGTCATCAAACTACATGTATCGGTGCAGATTCCGACACAGTTATTTATGTCGAAAAGTTGTTTTCCAGTATGCTTAATACAGACTGGCCCAATCGTACACCATCAATTTTAGGTTCATTTTCGATACTAAACTCCGTTCCATAATTGAGTTCATGCACGTCAGTGAAGCCAATAAAACTCTCTTTTATTTCTGACTTATAAACATATCTTAAAATAATAGTTATTTGGGATGTTGCAGAAATATCTGTCGTTTCATCAAACATTATGGCAAAAAACTTCGACTCATTAACAAAGTTTCTAATTATGCTTAAAATTTCTTTAGCACAACAGTCAATTATGGTGTTCTGCGTCGTTTTAGATATGTATGTAGCTCGTGAGCTGGCAGTTTCCAAATGATTTTTGAGATTATTGTCACCCGCGCGAATTCTCATTTTAAGAAGAGCTCTAAAATTACCCTCATTTGTAATCGACTGTTCTGGAGAATCTGATGGCAAATCTAAGAATCCGTCATCTCTGTGACCCCTAAAAGCTATATTTTGTTTCGCCATGGTAATTATTGTATCAATAATAGGCCCTAATCGTTTTCGATTTTCCTGAATTTGTTGTGATCTTGCAGTTGAAAGTTGATTTTGAATATCGAATTCAGGCTTATCAAAACTTCTTAAAAAGTCTATACTTTTTCCAATGGCTGTTTTGTGATATACATTATTTTGATGGGTTTCTAAGTAGCCATCCTTGCCAAGAAGCTTATCAAATTTTTTTAGAGCTTTTTTAACCAAAATGTTTGCTTTTGTTTCACACCGGCTATCACCTACAACTTCAGATGCAAAAAGCGAGCAAAATCGACAAAATAAGCCTTGCTCAATAGGAGAATAAACTAGCCAAGTATATTTATCCAAATGGTTATAATTTAAATATCTTTTTATTATTTTTTCATGTAATTTTTTTCTGAATATGGAAAAGTATAGTTTTTTGGTGGTACAAAAGGATTTTGCAACAACTCTTTTTTATAAAATCAGTTAAACTTGCCTTGTTTTGAATATAAAATCCAATATCATTATGAGTAACAGATGAGTCAATTTCCTCCGTTTCCTGAAAAGCAACGGCTGCCCCGGCGGCGGCGACTTTCGGTTCAGGAACTATTAGGAGATTGGTCCTTGCAGTTGGCATTAACGGCGTACCACGACTTGAAGAGGGACCACTGGATTCATTAGTAGTAGATAACGTAGGTATATTGTCTTGCTTTTTAAAAAAAAAATCCATAGTTTTCTGCTTCTTCCTTGAAGGTTCCATAATTCAGATTAGGTACACACTAAAATAAAATAGATTACCTTAAGTACTAAACTACCAAAATTTTACTAACAAATTAAAAATTAAATATTTTTTAAAAATACTTACGATTAAATCTTAATAATATAGTATATATAGTTTTAAAATATTTAGTTTATTCAGAACACAAGTATTAAATTCACCAAAATTATACGAAACAAAAAGAAGAGTTTCACTACCTCGCCAAGTTTATAATAAATACTAAAACAAATCATGTTCGCGGCTGGCGGCGGTGATTCCCCGCGATTCATCTGTCTCCTCATTCGTCAAGAGCGCGTTGCACAAACATCACGCGACCGACGCGACGTGGCCAAAGAAAACTGGGAATCAAGTAGAGTGTGTTCTTGAAGAAAAATAATGCTCTAATAAATAAGGAAGTAATATTCGATGGCTTTTCTTTAAATTAAAAGTTAGGTAAATAAAATATTGATTTAATGTTTTATTTAAATTAATATTATTTTTTAAAAAGTAGTCAAGGGGGGCAATTGCCCCTGGTGCTTGCTTTTTTGTGGGCTTGTGCTATTTTTAAATTGCAACTTCTTCAACTTCAAATTAAAAAACTTGGGATCACATCTTTCAACAAATAATATCACTTTCAAAACGATGCAAAACGAAATGCAAAATTCTAGACGGATTGGATTCATCATTAGCTATCGAAATATAGTGACTTTACCCAGTCTTGCCAATTTTTCCCTGTTATCTGCCCTTCCTTGCATCCCCGACCTCCAACCGCTTAAAGTCGAGGTTTGTACGTAACCTTTCTAGTATATAAATTAATCTCAAGTATTTTAAAACATTTTAAAAACTGTTTAAATATCGAAATTCAATAGGACAGCTCGTTTTAATTGGAATGCAGTGCATATTAAATAACTCTGGTTTCAATAACATATTTTTAGTGTGGACGCATTTTATAACAAATCGTCGCTCCAAAAAATGTAAGACAACTTAAAATTTTCAATTTTGCGATTTTTAATGAATCCGCTACAATTTTTAACGCGCCGTCTAGTCATACTAATTTTCCTTTCACACTTTTTTAAGCAATCTATCCTTGTATAAGAATATTGTTTTTTTTTTCCTGAAGTTTCATGGTACCAAACTAAGATGTTTTAATATGATGTCTTTATACAGTACTAAAATTTAAAAGAAAATATTTTAAGTTGTCTTTATTTGAGGATAGCATTCTCAATAAAAAAGAAGACATTTAATATTTTTTAAGGTCTTCCAGTATTATATTGAGGCAACCTAAACTATTCTATAGAAAAAAATAGCAGATGGCTTAAAATTAAGGGGACTGCAATACACTCATAGTTATTTAATATTTCATAGCGTTTACTACTTCTTATAGAGTTTATTATAATAATAAAAAATACAGCCTAATGAATATTAAAAACGCGATTATCTCAGTATCGTATACTTTAAGTTGTCTTACTATTATTCTGGAGCAACGATATGTTTTATAACTTTCTTTAACGTTTACCAGCATCGAGTGGGTAACAAAAACCTTGCTATATAACAAAATAAATTTTATAAAACAATGTTTTGTTACATAGTCTAGACGCAGCTTAACACTCCACATGAACGGGTCATTTAAACTAGTATTTTCGCTCGATAAAATGTAGCAATACCAGTTCCCGTATCTCCCGGAGACAAGTATTTACAGGCGTCGTCGTTAGAGGGCAGAAGGACGTCTTAAAAAGCAGCCGACCACGCCATTTCCCGGTCAGTAAGGGACATGAAATCAGCGTGTAAGCGTGTATTAATTTTCCGTCCTATTGTGGGAACATGTATAACGATGACTATTCTAGAAACCGTCAAATATTTTGTGGTAAGTATAAATATATCATCAAAATAAATATTTAAACAAACTTGTTTATTATCATTGCCTGTGATACAATGATACTGTTTTAATATTTTTCTTTATATACCTATTAGGTTTATTTCATAATAAATAAAAATAATAAACCTGACTTTAAATTAAAAAATTATTGGGATTAATGGTGAATATTTTCCAATCAAAGAGCATGTCCAGGCTTAATAGTAATATATCATTGTAGTGGCAAATAAGTTTATTAAATTATATATTTTTTCTTTACCATATAGACTATTTTGATTTAGATCCAAGGTTAAGGAAACTTGTATTGTAATTCTAACATCGCAAAACTTTAATGTTTTATTTTTACCAATTATATCAGTCGCTATTTTAATACAACGGCGAAAAAAATTATTTTTCAAGCCCAAAGAAAATAAAAAAAACACATATTTTACGTCTTTATTACATACAAGTTATTTGGTAACTATTATATGTACTATATTTTATGGCAAGTCAGCATATGCTGTTAATTTATGTCTTAGAAATAAAATTTCTTTTACGGCTTCGTTCTCCCATTCAATATTTTAATTATTTTTATTAATAATAAAGGCTTACCTGTCTGGTTAAATAATTGTTTCGTTGGGATAAAGTAAAACTGTATTTTTATTGGTAAATTAAACTTCATTGCCGTTTTTTTTATCAATCATAACATGCATAATCAACGTTTAAGACGAGAACAGTAGCCTGTAAAAACATTACATATTATTTATATATAATATTTTAAGGGCATAAAAACTTTTGAAATTTTCCGAATCAATTTGCCTCACTTTCTCCTACCATTGTTAACCCGGGCTTGGTGCGGTTATGTGTGGTCAGACCTTAAGGCGCTTAGGTTACGCTCAGCTCACTGCCCATTTAAGTGGTCAAATATCCTACATTATAGCCGTACGCAGGAGGGCGCAATGGGGGCAATTGCCTCCTCTCCCAGGTAATTACATTACCTAAGTAGATATATAAGGTAAAACACCCAAAGGTTGACACATTAAGAGAAAAAATTACATGTTACATTTTTTTTTTTTTAATTTTTGTATTTTTAATGGTTCTTCTGGTATGAAAAAGTTAACTTGCTTATCACTTCATAATGTATATTTTTCAAAATTATCTAGCAAGCTATCTTTAAAAAAATATACCAAAGATTGACATGCCAAAAAGGTCAGAGCTATAAAGATGGACAGGTCTTTGGATTAAAGATTGACAATTAAATATTTTGCTCCACTTCTTTTATATTAATTAATATTTAATAGTTCAATTAATATAAATCAGTGTATTTAAAAAACACTTTTGTTTTCTATAGTTCCAAAAATGCCATAATAAAATTAAAAAGTAAAGATCTGTACATGTACTTAAAATACCCATTTATTGACATATTTAAATCCAATAGTTGACACATCTGTAAATAACATTAAAATTAAAAACAAAATTAACTTAGCTAACTTAAATTATACAGAAATGCTAATAAAATACTAGTATTTATAATACTTAAGAAAGGGAAATTTTTAAAAAGATAATAAAACGAAATAATTACTGAATAGCTAAACTACAGATAAAATTTCCTAGAACTGGTAAAAAGTAACTATCCATCGACGTTCAATTCTTTATTGAATTGGTACTCTAAACGATTGCCAGCAATTTTCATTTGGGGAAAACTCTTTTTTTTCTAGGAAATTTTATCATTTTCTCTAAAGCTTTCTGCTTCTTGTTTCAGTGATTCTGTCATAACCTGATCATATTGTAGAATTTCTGAAGAATTTATTTCTTCATCAGTATCAGAAGCTTGCCATTCTTCCGATGTGTTAGAATCAGACGTGATATCACTCATTTTCTTCGAATTCATTTTATTTTCTCTTGTTTTTTTCTTCTTTATACCATTTTTTTCTTGTTTGACGTTTTCTAGCATTTCTTTTTTCTTTTGTCTCTTTTCTGTTCCAAGGCTGCTTCCATATCTTCAGGTGAGTATTTTAGCAACTGGCGTTTTTTGGGCCATTTTCGATAAATCCAATAATTCTGAAAATCGATACATGCAATTTTAAAAAGATCTAATGGTTGAATTTACAATACCAAAAGTTGACAGGGGTGTCATCCAATAGTTCTGATTGAACAAATTTACTAAAACTTGTATTCCTAGAAATGGAAAAACTAGTGTAAATGAGGGACAAAAAAACAGCAAAACAGGAAAAAACCTCCATAGAGTCAAAAGTTGACACCCGGTGTCAATCTTTAAAACTTTCTACTTTTTAGGTACCAGTGGTTGACACCCCCCAATTCATAACAATAAACGATTTATGGCGTAATTCTATTAAAAAACAAAGTTTTAAAGTTTAAGCATGTTACAATTAAAAAAAAACAAATCAGTCGATGCTCTTACCTTAGTTATGAAGCACCAAACCTAATTAATTTCTTAACAAAAATCTTTAGAATTAGTAGAAACGGGTCAAGACACATGTAAGCACCAACTTAAAAACGTGAAATATGGAAATAAATTAACCTATAAATATGAGGTTTTTAACGCTCAATGCAGATAGCGCTAGCTTTTATTTCCTAATTATATGTACCCTATAAACATTGAAAATTTGTTAATATACTGTATATTGCACATAAGTGTCTCTTTAGTTCACTGTCAATATTTGGGTATTTTAACTTACACATTTTCAATTAAAAAACATGCAAATACGGTAACATCCAGGGTGTCTTAAAAAGGTTTGTACAAAATGCCACCTTACCTTGAGTTGAAATAGAACGAACGATCTATGCTATTTGCCTTAGTCGAAAAGTAGATCGTTTGCCATAAAATTTATTTATTATCGAAATTTTATTTACAAAATTTACAAATTTTTTTTAAAAGTAGAAAATTAAAAGCTGCTCTGATTTTTGCTGTTAAATGTAGAAGAAGCCACCAGCCACCTGCAGTCCCTTGCTTTTGTTTAAAGTGTCATTACTTTTTTGGGTCGGCATAATATAGATAGTTTTTATCCTTCCATATTTTTTGCACAAAAAGGTATACTTGGTAAATATGGCTACGAGCAACCGGTTCTAGGATATTTTAGATTAAACGTTTTATTTCACACCGACCCGTGCGCACTTCGTTGGGCGTTAATTATATTTTTTTCTTAACTTTTTGTTCAATCATAATAAAATATATCCCATAAAATTTCTGAATAGTGTAGCTTTCTAAATGTAAAAAATTTTCCGTAATCGGTTCAGTATTTCCAAAATTGCAAACAAACAACCAAAGTTAAAAACTTTACCTCTTTATTTATAATATTAGTATAAATAAATATCAAAAAGAAACTACCAAACATAAGTAAATTCGTTGCTTTTTTTTATCTGTTTATATATATATAAAAAAACTGCAGCCGCAGAGAATCCAACCCCGGCGTGACAATCGAGCATTCTTCCACCGGACCACACCGGTACTTACAATTAAGTCACAAATTTAACCTCTTAATAAAATTAGTATAGACTGATACATATACATATGTCAATAATATTTTCTAAAATTTTTGGTTAATCATAATAAAATATTGCCTATAACACTCCTAAATAGTGTAGCTTTCTGATTGTGACAGAATTTTTATGATCAGTTCAGTATTTCCGACGATTCGCAGCTAATATTAGCTTAAATAAAATATTTCCTTCGCATTCCTGTACGGTCTATTTAGGCAACCTGGGTGTCTCTAAAAGGTCTGTGCAAATAGTTACCACAATTTTCTTACCCTAAAATACAACGATTTAACCCAATTTGCCTTGGTTGAAAAGTTGAACGTTTGCGAGATACAGCGTGTCCAAGTAAAAAAAATGAAAAATTTGACCTCCTGTATATTGCAAACCAGCAACCTTCTCAACTAAGGTAAACGGCCTAATATTGTTGTATTTTGGCTCAAAGAATTTGTAGTAGTATTTTGTACAAACCTTTTGGACACTACCAGGTGGCCTAAATAAAGCGTGAATAAATGCAAATCCAAACTTTGGTATGGAATAAAATGTTTAATCTGAAATATCTCAAAAACGGTTGATTGTAGCCATATTTATCAAGTATACCTTTTTTGGGTAAAAAATATAAAAGAAAATTCCACACCACTGTTTTTTGACCAACCAAATGTGTGGTTTTGGTTGGATTACCATGACAACACAAGTGTTTATCGGAAATTTTTTCTCCTGCCCGGGGTACCCTGACGCAAATGGATTTTTTTTGACAAAATAATTGAATTTGTTTTAACGTCATGTCTGTCATGTACATACACAATTAAAAGAAAATATTATTTTGTACCAGTTGTAGTTCTACAGATGTAACATAATATGAAATAATGTAAGGTTTTAAGTCCCTAAATAACAATTTTATACAACTACAGTTAGTAAAATAATATCATAGGACTGTAGTAGTCATAGATGAAGAGCGAACGGACGCAATGTATAGGTCTAAAAAATGAAATAAACTATTTTTACCAACTGTTCTAATATAAGTGATATATAATAAAAAAATATAAACAATGATAAGCTCTAAAATTATATATGTATTCTCAACTACAATTGGTAAAATAAAAATATTTATTTTATGGAAAAAACGTTAAAGCTCGTGTCAAAGTTACAAACATTAAATTTAAAAGAATACTATTTGAAACAAACTTGGTGTGAAAATTTCTTACCGAATACAACACGTGCTTAAATTATTCCAGGATTTTTCTTGGCCACGAATATTTTAAGAAAATTCTCCCTCTCCTGCGACTCGGGATAATTTTCAAAATATTCGTGGCTTTGAAAAAATTCCGGAAATAAATTTAGCACTAGTGGTATTACAAGTGAACAAAAATTCTACTAAAACTTTTTTATTCCAAATTTTGTAAAAAATATCCTGATCAATAAAATATCTAAAAATAAATAAAATAAAAATACTTTGACACCCAGTATCTTGCAGACAAACAACTTTTCGACTAAGGTAAATTGGGTTATATCGCTGTATTTTGGTCCAAAGAATTTGTGGTATAATTTTGTACAGACCTTTTAAAGACTCCCTGTATAGGGAGAAAAACAAACCGTTAATAAATTAGTACCCACCTGATAATCGTCTCTTCTGTAGTTTGTGTTTAATGTGGCCAAATTTTTACGGGTTACGGGGTGTTGCAATTTGAGGTGATAGTTTATTTGTCCACCTAATTGCTTTTTCACAGGCTAGTTTAAGGTTCTGTACGTTAAAACGCTATCTATTTTAGGCCTTAAACTTGTGAAAAGAACCACCTTTTTAACTCCGAAATCTAAAGAAAATAGATTTATTTTAAACTTCTTAAAAACGTTGTAATTGATTTTAGTGGTTTGCTATATGGCCATACTCTATAAAAAAAAATTAAGGTAGTCATAGGCTATACAGGGTATCTGTAAAATGTCTGTACAACATGCTACCACAAATTCCTTGGGCCAAAATATAACTATCTAACCCAAGTCAAAAAGTTGATCTTTTGCCAGATGCTGAGTTTTAATGTTTCCTTTTTATTTGGAATATCGTTTACAAAGCGTCGTCGTCGCGTCGCCAGGATTTTAAAATTATTTTATCCAAAAACTGAGACATAGGACCCCTACCAAATTTAAACCAGATACAATTTATGCTTAGAAGAACACATGGTAAAGAAAATTTTTATTTTAGAATTTGCGAAAAGAAATAGATTTTTGTTTGCCCCCTAGAAAAATCTTAAGTTTTAAAAGCATTGATTTGTATTTTTTTCGTAAATTTAATGAAATGTTATTGCCAAATCCCAAATTTTGAAAAATTATCATTATTTTTAAAAAATTATTGCTAGTTGAAATATTTCCACGGTAATTTTTTTTCAGATGCCCCTAATTATCAGAAAAAGTAAGATATTTTGCAGAATTTGGGAAACTTAGAAATTTTTCTAGGGGGGACAGACAAAAATCAACTTTTTTTTTTCGAAATTTCAAAATATTTTTTTACCAAAGTGTTTCTTTTAGCATCAATAGCATCTGGTATAAATTGGGTTTGGCTCCCATGTCTCAGTTTTAGATAAACTAAATTTAAAAATCCTAGCGACGCCTATGATCTTTTAATAGATTTTTTTATTTTACATATTTATAAACAAAAATTTATAATTGTTAAGGTTTTCAAAGTAAAACGTCAAAATTTGCTCATTGTTTTGTTGTGAAATGTAGAGGGCATGCTGTCCTATAATTGTATTAAAATTCCATTGCTTTTTTGCTTCTCCATGTATTATAACTTTAGTATTTTTTTTAAATTTAGTCTTTTAACAAAATATATACCTGGTAAATATAGCTACTAGCAACCGTTTATATAAAATCCCAAATGAAACGTTTTATTTTACCAAAAAAACCTTTTATTTCATCACGCTTTATTTATACCACCCAGGTTTTTCGAAAAGGTCGTTGCAAATTGGTAGCCCAAATTTCTAGCTCCAAAATAGAATCATCAAAAAAAGTCATGGTTTGTTACGTTTTTCATAAAAACTTTTTTCTTAATAATATTTTTTTTTCGTAAAAAGTGTTAATCGAAAACTTGTATATAATTATGCTCTCCATAAAAAGTATATTTCGATATTAAAAACAGAAGTCCTTTTTGAGCTACGACATAAAGTAACACTGTTTTAAATGGAAAGCATAGGTAGCTATGACACTTTTAAAAAGGCCTTCTTATAAAAAATTTGTCCGATATCTGCGCTTATCAATGAGGCGTAATAATAAAATAGCATACAAATACTAAAAGTTTATTAATTAAAAGAAAAACAAGTGTGCCAAGTATTTTTCGTATTAATATGCTATACATTCAATTACGTATTAAAAATATGGAATGGTTATTAGTTGGATACACGCCACCTAAAGAAAATGGGACCTCTTCGATCCTAGACTGAGGGAAATCGGTCAATTAATGTCTTTAATTATTTGTTTCATAATATTGTCAATTAAGTCATATTAATTAATTAGTATTTTTTTATATCGCCTATATAAAACGAAATTGCTATGGTAATTAAATTCCCTTTTAGGATCCGTCTAATTACTGCTATTAAAGGTATAATAGAAGCTATAAAAGACTGCAATAACAGTTATTAATGAATATTAGAAAATTTTAAAATAATAGGTTTAATTAATTTACAAAGTTAAAATAATTAAATGATATCATAGCACCCATTAAACCCCTTTACTAAAATGATTTTTAATTAACTTATTAAACAAATAATAAAGATTATTAACAAAATTAAAAAAAAAACTATATTAAGTTTAATAATTTTATTTAACCCAATTTAAAGAAATAAAAATATTTTTGTTACGAAAAAACCGAGGGACGCCGATCATGACTGTCGGTGCCTTAAAAATCCAGTCGTTTTTCGTGGTTTTTAGTGTTTTCGGTTAGGTTGTATTTGTTTGTGTAGTTACAGTAAATCGTGTTGTGTTCTATATGCTTAAATGTTCTCCTTTCTGATTGGAATGGGGGCTTGAAAATTTCGTCGATGCTGCGTTTGTCCTGCTTTTGTGTAACAGTCAGTAAAATAATTTATTTGTCAATGTACTCATTATTGACTTTAAATGAACGTCTTATTTACACTGAGGAGAAATTTCTAGCAACCATAATTAAAGTTTTAATAATCATAACTAAATTATCTCAGTTAAATAGGGGACAGATAAGATCAGTTAATGTCATAATTAAAGTTGACTTTCTACTTCCAAATTAGTTACTATAACTAAGTCGGCTTAATAACCGAAAAATATCTGATATGTTAGCGACCATTATTTGGCATTGGTAGTGTGGTTATTAAAGTCGTCTAGTTACCGCTGTTAGTCCATGACATTATGGTAATTAAGTCATTTACTTTTTACTGCTCAATGGACTTAGTTGTGACTGATATTCAATCTTATTATCAGTATTACTATATCAACATTATGGTAATACCTTAGCTTTAATTAAAGTAGCAAAAAATGTAGCTTGCTGGAATATACAGGGTGTCCGGAAAGGTGAGGTCAAAAATGATAGGGGTGGTAGAGTGAGCCAAAATAATGTTAGTACTTCATATAAAAAAAGAAGTTCTATCGCGCTTCCTTAGGGAGTTATGAGGTTTAAAGTTAGAATATCAAAAATAGTATTTCATTAATAACTTTTGAACGGTTGCCACAATAATAATGATATTTAGGCATTTAAATTAACTCGTACCAATGCTTTTTCCATAGGCAAATGATGCGCCGTAAGTCATAATTATACAGGGTGAGACGAATTTTTTCGTTTATTTAATGCATTTCTTACAGAGGTGAAAAATTACATTTTGGTTTGACCGTATAATTTCTCTATCAGTTTGTACAAAAAGGTATACTTTATTTAAATTGATACCGTGAACCGTTTTTCATATAAACGCATTTTAAATCCAGACATACCCCCATTTTGTATGTAATAAAAAATCAATTTTTTGAGAAAATTATTAAAATATGGTAAAATTTTTTAAAAACAGTCTTTATTTGTGTTATAAAGTTTCAAAGGCCTTTAAACACCATTTTTAACCACATTTTAATATTTTCCTCAAAAATGGATTTTTTTGTTATATACAAAATAGGGGTATGTCTGGTTTTTAAAATGCGATTTTATGAAGAATGGTCCAAGATATCGATTTACATAAGGTATACCTTTTTGTACAAAAATGATGAAGGAATTAAACGGTCAAACCAAAATGTCAAATTTTTAATCTCTGTAAAATATGCATATAATAAACGAAAAATTCGTCTTACCCTGTATAATTATGAATTGCTGCGCTATCATTTGCCTCTGAAAAAACACTGGTATGAGTTTATTTAAATGCCCAAATATAATTATTATTGAGGCAACCGTTTAAAAGTTATAAATGAAATACATTTTTTTTTATTCTAACTTTAAACGTCAAAAATTCCTAAGAAAGCGCGATAGAACTTTTTTTTATATGAAGTACTAACATTATTTTGGCTCATCTATCACTTCTACCATTTTTGACCTTACCTTTCGAGACACCCTGTATAAGCCTTAGTTATTGTAGTATATGGCTTTAGTTGCTTCAGCAAATAAGCTCTAGTTCCTGTAGCAAATTAAATTTATAAAATATATATGGTCAAGGGAGTATATGGAGAAGTATTAGGAATTAAAATCTATAAATTTGTATGTATAGGTATGTATTACGAGATAAGTGTGATAAGTGGATGAGGTAGGTTTTTTTGGCTTATTATTTTTACCAACGCCATTTGACTGATATACGAGTAAAAATATATATTTTTTAAAAACCAAATATTTTATTTCGTTTTTTTATGTTTGTGGTTTGTTTTAGCGTTGTGCAGTTTAATAATGGCCAACAAACGTACTTTTAACGAAATGGGGCTTTAATCAAAGTGCTATAAAAGCTTTTAAAACTAAGCATTAAAAGGATTTGCAACTTCCTCATTAATAATGATAATTATTTATTCTTTTATTTTTGCGATTAAAATTGGGTTACTGGGCGAACCATTTCCTCTTCCGTGGCTGGGCAGGGTAAAACCATGGTAAAGTAAATGTCTAGAAATTAAAGTGGGTTCATTACGTTTTGCTTGACAAAATTTGAGCAGTTTCCGAAATTTTATTATAAAATAGGCATTCCAAATAGCACATAAAAAGCGAAATATTCACGTTTTGCAAAAATATAACTGTTAAATAATTGCCATTTATGACTGAACATTTAAAATTTTAAAAACTTGTGTCCGCAAAACCTATTGAACCTGCTTTAATTTCTGGACATTCACTTTACATCGTCTTTTACCATGGGCTTACCCCGCCCAGCCACGGAACAGGAAAAGGTTCGCCCAGCACACAATTCACTTCGCGGTCTCGAAAGTTTGTTGATTCATAAATAAATAACAAAAACGACATTTTCTTGCTCCCTTGAAGGGTTTATGTCAGTAACTGCCTCGAGAACAAGTGAGTATTTTTTTAATCGAAAAATAAAAGAATAAATAATTACCAATATTAATTAAGAAGTTGCAAATCTATTTTAATGCTTACCTTTAAAAGCTTCTATAACACTTTGTTTAAAGCCCCATTCCTGTAAAGTACGTTTGTAGGCCATTATAAAACTGCATAACGCTAAACCAAACCAAAAACATAGAAAAACGAAATAAAATATTTGGTTTTTAAATAAATTAAGATTTTTACACGCGCCATTTTGGAATCAGTCAAATGGCGTCCGTAAAAATAATACGCCAAGAAAACCTACCATACCCACACCACACGAAGCAAAAAACTGATATCGTTGCGCCTGTTTTGGAAGACTTTCCGTTGACGAGCGTTACCGAAGTATATCGATTTTTAACGATTCATATGTAGCTAAATTACTTTAGTTATGATTATTAAAGGTGCCCACTTGTAATACCTGAATATCTAATAGTATTAGGAAGGTCTTTTCTGCCTTTATTAATGGAAACTTTATTTGATGCATTTAATAAACACAAATAATAAACTTAATGACCACAATTAAACCGCAACATAATAGTAAATCTGGTAAGATTTTATTAACACGTAAATGGATTGTAACTAAACCAACTAGTTAGTGTTATGCAGAAATTTATTAACAGTAATACCTTGATTTCAGAAAGACAACTTTAATAGTTCTCGAAAGATCAAATTAATATCATTATTAAAAAAATAGCTATGATACCTAAAAATAAAAGAATGGTTATTAACGAAGCAACTGAAAGGTAGTTTAATTAACTGTTTTCTTTCAGTGTAAGCTTTTAAAAGTTTTTTACAAAAAAATGTTTTGTTAGTAGTACTTTTTTTATTTTCAAATAAAACACGTACACATTATATTTATATATATTTTTAGGGATCCTTAGTATTAAACTACATGCAATCAGTGTCACACAGAAAGTCTCTAACATTTTTAAACTTTTATTATGTCATTTTTTTTAAATTCTTTTTCATTAGTAGTCTTTAAAATTAAGTAGGTACTTTATTTAATTAAATTGCTTATTTCTATTTATGTATGTCAATTATAAAATATTAGTCGGTTATTAAGTTTTTCTTTTGCATAACCATATTTCATTTAAATTTGGGTAAAGCAAATTATAAAAACGCAAAAATAAGGTAAAGTCATTATTCTGCAGACTTTTTCGTACACACTGTCTAACCTAAATGCTAATTGGTTATAGCCTAAATCAAATGACTGAAAAGTTGTAATTTTTAGAAGTTTGTTTTTGTAATTAAAAAATGTTTACATAGTTTCCGAAATAACCGCGAAAAAATATTAGATTTTTGATTTTGATTTTTCGACGCTAAATATAATAACAACTGTAGCTCTTATATTTATTTAAATTATAAAATGCCTTTTTGTAAAGCGTGTAATTTACAACAAAAATTATTATGTGTCGATATGATTCGTATTAGTGCATAACCTAAAAAATTTCAAAGTAATAACAGAACTCTTTCCATGTAAATCCCATTTAAAACTTCGGCTGTGGTGAGGGTTTATCTTAAAATAGAGAGCTGCAATTTGGCACGATTTTTTTAAAATTTATTTGAAACCGATTTAGGACTATCGTGAAAAAATTTAAACATATTCTAAATAAGGACCACCCTAATGCACACCCATTAAAGTCCTTTAATTATCGCTATAAATCGGTAATGCTATTTCAATTAAAGCCTCGTATAGTGTTTATTAAGCTTGTTTAATTAATGGTATTAATCTAGTTTACGATTTTAGTATTTTTTAATTATCACAATTCTACTTTTTAATAAAGTTTATTAAACGGTTTTAGTTGTCTTTATTAATATACTTTAATTAAAACTACTAAACACAAATTTATTATATTTAATTAAACTTGTTTAATTACCATTATTAAAGAAACGCTATAAATTGACTTTAATTAGGTCATAGTAAATGACTTTAGTTATCCCCTATTTAACTAAGAAAATTTAATAGGAATTATTTAAATTTTAATTATGGTCATTAAACGGTTTTCTCAGTGTAGTCCCGGGGTATAGCCCTATTGACCCTATGAGCTGCGAGCAGCTATTTTGGTACTACACAGTATCAAAAGTTAAATTTGGTTTATATTTTTTATTAATAATTTTATTAGGTATTTCTTGTATTGTCATAATATTTACATATAAGAAAAAAAAGTTTGTCAAAAAAATAAATTTTTCTCTTAATTTTATTTAAAAATTTAGAGGTCACACCTATAATTCCTTGTACATGTTGACAATGTAATTATAAAAAAATATATATAATTAATTGCATGTACTTACTTCTTGTAGAAATAATACTAAAACAGTATAAATTCCATTTCAAATTCTCAGTCAGCATAATTCAATATTACTATATAATTTTAAATCATTTCTATTAAATTTATTCGCAAACTCTCAAATTTTAAAATAAGTGACACATGAACTAAAAGAAATAATTACGAAGTCAAAGGTAACTTGACAGTTTGGTTCTGTTTATGTCGCGTTTACTGTTACATTGCATAAATTAATATGTAAGGTTATTGTGGTAGGCATGGAATTTAAAGTGTAAAAAAGCTTCAAAGTGTTAAAAAAGTATGTAGTGTACTGGAATGGAGTACTTTATTTTTATGTTAACGATTAAAAAAACTGCATATTCTTTAACGGTCGTGAAAAATATATTTTTTTAAATATTTAATAATTTAAAAAATTTTTCTTTTGTTTTCTGCAATGTTTCTTTTATGGTCTAGAAATATGGAATTAGGTAAATTTTATCTTTTTCTTTAAAACTAAAGAAGATACGTATGAGTCATAAAAGCTAAATTTGTATTTGCTTAATATAAAGAAAATAAAGGGTTTTCCCTTTTAACGTTCGATGGTTGACAACAGCGTATGACCAAGGCAAAAATGATACAGCCTTTAAATTTCGGGGAGTACTTAGTCAGTAGTACATTTTCGTATGGAACGCTGTTACGTGATCACCTCAGTGCTGTCCTAACAGGCTTAGAGCTTAGGGCAAACAGCTTTAGCCGCTAACTAACTTAGCCAGATCTGTTCATTGTAGCGCCAGACACACACGAAAGTGTATTTTGATTTCTCATAAAAACATTTCATCGTTTTCTTTAAGTTCAGTTTCATAATTAATATTTTTTGTTAGTAAATTTAACTATTATTTTGTCATTTTGGCTTTTTAAATAATTATTACTTCTTCCAAATTTAGTTTGCTAAATTTCTTATCTTGTATTTAAAATAAATAAATGTAACTTAGATTAAATTTCATCAAGTCAAATACTTGCGTTCTTTTCAGAACGAACTGACTTACGTCAAGCCGGTTCGCCGGTTGCCTGTAAAACTGTTAGACCCTTTATTTTTGCTTTTCTTTGGAGGACGTGCCCCGCTTTTTCCAAAGACCTGCCAGCATCATTGCACCTAGGCGCCCGGTGGACCTTCCGCCACGGCTACAAAGCCATAAATTAATTTCGGCCACCCTTTTTCTACGCTTGGTAAACCTTTAATAATAGATTTTTGGCCTGGCATTTATTAAAATTTATTTAAAAAGGCTCGGCTTTAGAGAATTCAAATTAAGGAGCAGCAGTGTTGCAATTCGGTCAATCAGCTGATAAAAATGGGTATCTAGATCAAAAGTGTCGAAAATATTTACCATAATTACAGAAATATACGATTTTTAGTTTGCGTCTCGGCTAGAAGCAAGCACTTTTGAAAACTAGAAACATTAAATTTCAGACAAAATATTAGGCATCATAGTACAAAAAAACCAAATAAAACAAGGAGTAGTTACCAGCTAACATTCCGCGTAATTTTATATAAAGTGACAAAACATAAGTTCTCAAATATTTACACTTAAACTGCAGGCATAACAAATCCGACTTTGCACCTTTTGCTTCATGGCAGAGTTGTTTATGAAATCTATGATGACAACCACCAAAACACTTAGCATAAATTGTAGACTAATTCTTCTTTTTATTGTTTATTGCATTTATTCAGTAAGTTATAAAAAATGTTTATAAAACACGATATTAACTGCCACAACAACAAGAAAAACTTGACCATCAATTATCATGAACTCTTATACTAGTTCAAAATTATGCCGATTAGGGTTTTTTTAACAATGTTGCAAGCTTAATTTGAATTATCTCTCGTCCACAACTAATTTCATTCATAGTTTCGCCGACGATAGTACTACACTCCAGTTTTCAGGTTCCTAAACCCATCACTAAACCTGACTTGGAAAACAAACGCAGAGCGATGCAGATATCTCTTTCGCAGGATCTTAATTTAATATTGGATTGGGGCGCCAAAAATCTCGTCCACTTTAATGCATCCAAAACGCAATCATGTTCCTTGTCGCGAAAAGAGTCATTAAATACTCATCCTCTACTTATGAGCTGCCAAGTTTTACAGAGCGTACATTTGAAAGTAACCTTAACTGGCATAAACACATTGTATCTATGGCGACGGCAGCTTCAAAAAAGCTTGGATTTCTCTTTCGACCAAAAAGTATTTTTTCGCTTCTAATTTATACACTTTGTATGTGTCCCAAATCCGACCTCCCTTGGAATATTGTTCCCATATCTGGAGCATGGCGTCCTCCACAACCCTAAGCATTATTGATTCTATTTAAAGAAGAGCTATTCGTCTCATTAATGATCCTTCACTTACAGAAAGGCTTCCCTCTCTTGCCCATCGTCGGGCTGTGGGGGATTTATCGCCTTTTTATAGGTACTTCTATGGCTTCTGCTCTGAAGAATTGTCCAGTATAGTGACTCCAGTCACGGTTCCCAACAGAGAAACTCGTGGTTGCGCGCGTATGCATCCCTATACGGTCCAACTGGACAGGCCCCGAACTTCTCACTTTGTTCGTTCTTTTATCCCTAGAGTTTCTAGATTGTTGAACCTGCTGCCCGCGGAGGTTTTTCCTTCCCCCAAATCTTCAGGTAATTAAGTCCCGTGTGAACAGACTCCCTCTTACCTCGCTTAAGACACCCACGGTACGTTAGTATTGGATATATGGATAACAAAAAAAAATATCTTTACCATAAACCACAGCATAAACTGATCTTAAACGGGTGGTGGTATTGGCATAGTTATCGGACCTTTATAAAACCTTAAAAATCTTAGTTTATTTTTACAGGTCTGATAATTTGGCGAACTTTTGTTGTGACAGACGGTCTTTAATTTTGTGTTACTTACAAGTATTTAAAATTCACCCTTTTAAAATCATTTTTAGGTAAACAGATTTTTACAATTATTATTAATTTAAAAATAATATTAATTTAAAGTTTTAAGGCACCATATTTTATACTTTATAAGTAAATATAACATGTCTTGTTAAGATATTCCAAATGATTTCCTTATAAAACGCTCATATTGAGAATATCTTCCTTTGCGCCTACTAAAAAGTTCATAGTAGGCTTAGACCGATTTTTGTTTAAACAACTTTGGCAATTTCAAAGTGTCAAGTATTATTTATTTACTTGCTGTTGTACTTACTTTCTTTGGTGATGATAAATATGGAGTTTAGCAAAGATAAGTTGGTTGATATGATTTTTGCACTTGGTGAAAGTGAAAAAAATGTTTTCTGGCTAGCAGGAATTACGCGGCTCGTTTCGCAGAGAGAAGAGCTGACGAAAAGTGTTTTAGGAGACTTCTTGCAAGATTTGTTGAGACGGGAAGCGTTTCCTATAAGAAAGAAACTCGGTCAAAATCCGCTACTAACAAGGAAAATGAATTGCTTGTGTTGTTATCAGTAACTGAAAATCCTCATGTAAGCCAAAGACAACTGGAGGAAACAACAGGAATAAGTGATACGTCAGTGCAGCGAATTTTAAAAAAGAACAACTTTCACGCTTACCATATTCAGTTACATTAAGCATTAACGGAGATTTTCAAAATCGAACAACCTTTTGTGAATGGGCAAGAAACAACTTGCAAAAAGATCCTTTATTTTTCAATTACGTTATGTTTCCAGATGAAGCGACATTTCATAATGGAGGTTGTTTCAAAAGACATAACTTTCATTATTATTCTTCTGAAAGCCCTCGAATCATAAGACAAATTGATCGTCAACATCAATGGTCCGTAAATGTTTGGAATTGTTGGAGAATATATAATAGGCCACCATTTCTTTGAAGGTCATTTAATGGCGCTATGTATTTGGAGTTTTTGCAGCACGAATTACCAAGGCTGTTGGCTCATCTGCCCCCACAGATCCGAAACAGAATGTGGCTCCAACAAGATGGAGCACCACCTCATTTTTCACGGGATGTTATAAACCATTTGAATCAACATTTTGGCAATAGGTGGATTGGAAGAAACGGGCCGATTCAGTGGCCACCCAGATCACCGGACCTGACGAAGCTTGACTTTTTCTTTGGGGTTATGTATATGGCAAGTATATCAGGATCCACCAACAACTGTGATGAATATGAAGTAGAATAAGGCAGGCATTTGGTCAGGTTTCTCCGCAAATGCTGCGTGAAGTGGAAAGGAACTTTGAACGGCGTGTTAATTTATGCTTAGACCAGAACGGAAGGCATTTTGAACATTTATTTTAGTTGGTTATTATTACAGTATTTTTGACTTTTTTTAGCAAATAAATTAAATCATTACCTAAAAATAATTTTAAAGGGCGATATGTCTAAGTAACACAAAAATAGGGACAGATAGAGACTTTGGGTCTATTACCAAAATTGTTTACCTACTAAAGCTTTATTAGACCAAATAATAATATACAGGGTGTTCCATTTAAAAAAACCGAGAAAAACCGATTGAATTTTTGACTATTGGGAGGTTATTTTTGAGCACCCTGTATGTTGAAATTAGCCTAAACTTATAAAAGGGTTTCTTTTGACCCTCTACAATTAGATTTAACCCTTTTTTGAAGACGGTAACCTCTTCATCGACATGGGGAATTTTTTTCCTGTATCGAAGTTTTTTCATATTTAAAAAAAATGAAATAATTTTCTTAAAAACTAATAATTTGATAAGTCTAATATTGTACACCTGTATAGACAAACATAAAGCACTCTAAAATATGTAAAAATGTTTGGGGTGTTCTATTTAAAAAATTATTCAAATTTTGATATGGCAAATTTGAGTACCCTGTATATAAACAAAATATTTTCTAAAAATAAACTTTTATCTCTTATTCATAAAACACTTCAAACGAAATCTCTAACTTTCATAGTTTAGACGATATAGAAGCCCGACGCACTAATGAAGCACCCTGTATAAACGAAAGCTTCCTTTTAAATTACTCTATCTATTAAAAAAACAAAAACCACATAAACATCCGTTGAGTAATATCGAATTTTAAATGTAAACTATTTTTTAAACACTCTGTATATGTTTTTTAAGATATAGTAGGGAGAGATAGGGGATTGACGGGCCACCGCCGCCGGCGGAGCTTATTATCTCAAGATCTATGACGTCAGCAAATATTTAGGAATCTTGCGCAACTCCATATTTAGGGCGTGGCCACGGCCTGTCACCTGTCAAATGCCAAATGTCACTTGTCACCTGTCAAATGCCAAATGTCACCTGTCAAATGTCAAATGTCACCTGCCAAATGCCAATATTATGCGCGGCGACAAACCTGACAACAACGGCCCTAGACCGATTGGTAAACCCGGCAACACCGGGGTGAGGCGGGGGCGGCGCGGGGCAAGGATAAATGTCACTTGTCACCTGCCAAATAGCAAATGTCAATATTATGCGCATGCGACAAACCTGACAACAACGGCCCTAAAACCTGACCTGACGCCCCGGGGGATGAGGCGGGGGCGCAGAGGCGCGGGGGAAGGGTAAATAATAAAACACATTGTATATATTAACTTTATTTAAGCCACATTGTACATTGACTCTTAGCAATTTTATAAACAAGTTTAGATAGTAATACACTACAAGCTACGGCAATTATTTATGAAAGTATTAATGTACTCCTTGCATTTTTACCCGAATAAATATTTTCTGAACATACCCCTACTACAACCAATCAGAGAGCCGTATTTTTCTTAAGCCGTTATTTTCAACCAATCAGAGAGCCGTATTTTTTCTTAAGCCGTTATTTTTAACCAATCACAGAGCAGTTTACCCTAATAGATGGTTTCTGAACGTACCCCTTGTAATTTCAAGGTCAAAGCATACAAAACGTCAACAATAACAAAGATAGCTGCGGTTAGATAATAAACGGTAAAAAAACAGTGGTAACTAAATAAAAAGCAGTGTTTGTAGTAAAGCATTTATTATAAAATAAAAATACATACATGGTTGCCATATTTCTAAATAATTCTTAGAATAATGCCTTATAAAATAAATAGCAGTGATTGCAGTAAAGCATTTATTTTTAAATTACAAAATACGTTGTTGCCATATTGCTAAATAATTCTTAGAATAATGTAATACGGTTATTTAAACTCTTCGCACAGACCCTGTTAATGGTGAATATTTTACAAGTTTGTCATGAATAATTAAACAGTAAGCATTTGTGTTTGCACAAAAGTTTTCTTTTGTTTCAATCTCTAACCTTACATCAATAATGCCAGAATTCAGGATTTCATTTTGTCTTGAACAATCAATTACAATTAAGGGTGCATTGTTTTTAAATTTTTTGGGAGTTAAAAGTGGTTCGTTTTCTTTTTCGTAGTAGCTTTCTTGAAATTCTGAGCACATTTCATAGAGAGTAGCTATTATACCTCTTGAAATTTCCAAATTTAAATTATCGTATGGATAAAATTTAGAATTTAAATAAAGCTTTGCATTTGATACATCACAATGATCAAATAAGCTACAATTTTTCTTGTAATTATCTTTTCGAGCTGTTTGAAAACCTAAAATTATCCATCTTGGTCTTTCCACCTGCACAGAAGTTTTAATGGTCCATGTAAGATGTTTTCCAATCGGTATTGAAGGATGTTCTCTGAGTTCCCAGCTTCTAAAACCGATATCCAATTCAGTTCTACTTCCAACAATCTGTAAAAGTTCTAGTCGTTCAGCATCGGATACTGTAATATGTGGTAGCTTCCAAACAATTTTATCAATATTAACTTCTACATTTTCTCCATCGTTAGTGTTATATCAGTTCATGCTTAACATTTATAAGTATCTTTTGAAAATCTTCAGCGAATCCTAGTAATGTTCTTAGTGGGACACAAACATTAAAAGTTCAGTTTGAGCCCATCCCGTCCCAGGTATAATCATCTTCAATACTCCAACCAGCGTTTTTATATTTAATTAACTCATTACTATTGTAAGAGACATAACCTTTCATTGTTGCTGCTATTCCAGGATATCTAATCGAATCAATAACTTTTCCGCCAATTTCAAGACGAATTTCTTCAAAGAAATGTCCCACAAAGTTGTTTACAAGTTTAGCAGTGTCTGAAACTCTTCCATCGGACCCTTTTAAAAGTCGTCCTTCCAAATAAATATGACTTGCCCAAGGTAGGGTGTATATATCAGTTTGTTGCACCGGTATTCGAATTTCATCATTATTTTTAAAGGAGCTGGAGTACGGTAAATGGCTATGCCTTTCTATTTTTTTAATAGAGTTATCAAAGTTTAGCGAATCTGTCACGTTTAAAATGCTCATTTTCAGAGTTCTTAACAAGAAGCCCGATGGATGCAAGAAATCTTATATTTTCTTCTGTTAAGCTCTTTTTAGTGTTCCAAAGCTGGTTAAAATTGACAATTTTCTTAGCGTTATATTTAACAACCATAGCACGTGTGCTCTGCACAATGTTCTGCAGTATACTGACACACACATCACGAAGTAGTTATTTATAAAGACTTTCTAAAATGTAATCTAATAGTAATAAATTCTCCGCTAAAGTCAACCAAATCACCATCTTGATTAACCAGTTTTAATATAATGTTGCTGATAATTTTGGTGGATACAGGCATATAAAGCACATTTTGAGGAATTTCTATAATTTTTTAAACCAGCTGGTACTGATGGCGAAAATTCATGTATTGTATGAACAAGCTTATTATTGTGATAGGCACCAGTAACGATATTACACTCGATTTTAATCACGTTAATTTTCAGAATGTTTACAGGTGTTTGCGATACATGTTTAACGTTGGGCTTTAGCAAAATATTATGAAATCCTAACAATTTTCCAATAGAATTTGTCTTAGTAAAGTCAACTGTATGAGAACATTCAAGCTCGCACTTGAGCGTATTAACATTACCCTTTAGGCTTAGGGTACAATTAAAATTATTGATGGCTTTATGTTTTTCATGTATGGCGTCTTGTAGATAATCATTTATTGCACTTATTTCATATGATCCAATCGGGATTTCTAGAGTAATATTACCCACATAAAATTTGTTATTGCTATTATCAATGTTGGGTATGGCGTTAAACGTTTCTAAACTGACTAATCCAAGCTCGTATTCACTAGTGTCATCTCTCAAGTAGATGGGCGGGTTATAGTTTGCTTCTAAAATGAAACTATTACCACTCAAGCTAAAGGTATGCATGACGGTTGAAGTAAGACTAAATTTATTTCTTGAGTCTATCTGCATTTATAGGGTTTTAAATAGAGTCCCAAACCGTTTTTGTATGGTCCTAAATATAAACCGCTGCCAGTTTTGCTAATCGCAATAGATTCCATTGTTTTGTTGTGTCTCTTTTCTTCTTCTAATCTTTCTTGCGCCGCCTTAGAATCTTTAACAGCTTTTACGATCTCTGATATTCCGCCGCTAAGTGCTCCTACGGCCCTTAAACCGGCAAAAAGTGGTATTAAAAATGGTAGAAAGCCGCCGACTACAGGTAAAGGTACTACATCTGCAGGTTTTTCTTTTTCCACCCCATTGAATGCTTTCAGAGCTACTTCAGCAGCAGAGAAAAGATCTTGCGGTTTTTCCGCGTACAATGCCTCCCTCGCTTTTTGAAACGCGGTCGCGAAGGGAATCCCCTTGCCTCTACGAGCAGTTTTTTCCTAATTGATTTTTTCTTAAACTTCTGCATGACCGTACAGCACAAAGTCTTTGGCAATACTAAGGATTGAATCAGAATGTTAAGTATATTTATATATGTTACGCTATACTATAACTGTCATCATTTAGTTCTCACCCGTCATTGAGTCAACACGTGTCTAGAGCTACATTAAGATTATTAACAATAATACCGTATTTTAGAAAAACAGTGCCGTATTTTAGAAAAACGGTGCCCTATTTTAGAAAAACAGTGTCGTATTTTAGAAAAACAGTACCGTATTTAGAAAAACAGTGCCGTATATAAGAAAAACGGTGCCGTATTTAGAAAAACAGTGCCGTATTTAACAAAACGGTGCCGTATTTTAGAAAAACAGTGCCGTATTTAGAAAAACAGTGCCATATTTAAGAAAACGGTGCCGTATTTAGAAAAACAGAGCCGTATTTTAGAAAAACGGTGCCGTATTTTAGAAATACAGTGCCGTGTTTTAGAAAAACAGTGCCGTATTTGAAAATAAAGGCCGTTATCGCTTAAGCAGAGGGCTCTAGGCGATTTGCTTAAGCAGTGGGCTGCCCCAAAAGTAAATCCTAATTATTAAAAATATATCTTAACCATGGATTTGAACAAGTTTGACAAGGATGTGAGGCGTAAAATAAATGAAGCTACCAATAGTATTCGAAAAAAATACCAGGATTTAAAGAAGCAGCAACGTGAGAATGACGAGCGAGAGTTCGACACGAATAATGATCAGCGCTCAGAAGATAAGCGGAGTTTGCAAGAAGATCCAAACATTCTTCAACTCCTTGATAAACATTCGCGTAGTGTAAAAAAATTATATGATTCAATAAAAACTGGTCGTTATGAGAATGCTGTTATATTGGAAAATACGTATAAACCTTTGGCCAAAATAATATTCAAATCAATACAAAACACTCAATCTGGTAAACAACCATAACTTAACTTTGCCAGTCCCGTTAAAAAACAAGACGATATAGCTGAACAAGAAAAAGAATATATGGATGATGAGACGTCGGAAGATGATCAAATGATGGAAGAAGGCGAAACAGAGAAAACTGATTTAAACAGAACTATCTATGAGCACCAACCTGAAGAAAGTTACTTTGATGATGATGACTTTAGAGTCGACCCACAATTTAATCCTGTTCAGATTGATAGTATTCCGGAAGAATCCTTTCGAGAATATCTAGATCAGTATGATCCGCTACCTAGAGAATATGTGGAAGGTTTTATAAAAGATACGGAAAACGAGTACGATCGAAACTATTTAAAACATGATATGGCTACTGATCATCTAAATTTCGGTGATTCTCGACTTGAATTTAACGGCCCAGATATTTATGTTAAAGGGGAAAAATTTATTGGAACTCCTGGTCTATATGAACTTATATTCAATACCAATCCGTTAAAAAGCAAATTTACAGCACTAGACGAGCGAGCATTTGCAAAATTGGTTTTGCTAACGAATGCTAGTAAGAGAAACTTTAATGAAAACGAACAGCATGTTGACAACAGAGGTGTCAAGTACATGTTAACAATTAAACCATTACTCGAACGTATAAAAGAGGAGCGAATAAGAAAACAAAAAGAACGCGATAAACAGTTGCGAATTACAAGAGCACAAAATACTCAAGGCTATAGTTTACCAATTGATACTCAACATAAAATATTTAACAATAATAAAACAGATTATATTTACTGGGATAATCCAAATGAGCTTGTGGATAGATTAAGATTGTTAATGGCTAGTAAGCAAGTGGATAATAATAACCATCAAAATGAGATTATGAGTATTATTGAAGAGTTAAAGGAAGCCGATATTATTGAATAAAAAGAGTTGATTTAGTAACATAACATCATTTTCAAGATGACTCTCGACAAATTCGAACGTAATTTAACTCATCCATATCATTTAGCAAAAAAACTTAAAACAGAAGATGGTGTAAAGGATAAGCCCGAAAACAACTTGTATGGCTACATGAATATTATGTTGGTTTGTGAAAAGGGTTTGTCAAAACACCTTTATATAAATGGCACAAAATTTGATTACTACAGGTTTCCCATTACAAGTGGAATTATTGAATATGTTAATATCGATACACCTATTAAAACGTATATAAACGCAACAGCATATGAAAAACCAAGCGAGTTGTTACACCAGAAGTTAAATTTAAATGATTATATTTTATTTTTAGGAGATAAAATACGAACACGTACCAAAATACATGTTGAGTTTATAATTAAATATCCTATTTAATAAGGTATTATTCTAAGAATTATTTAGCAATATGGCAACAATGTATTTTGTAATTTAAAAATAAATGCTTTACTGCAATCACTGCTTTTTATTTTATAAGGCATTATTCTAAGAATTATTTAGAAATATGGCAACCATGTATGTATTTTTTATTTTATAATAAATGCTTTACTACAAACACTGCTTTTTATTTAGTTACCACTGTTTTTTACCGTTTATTATCTAACCGCAGCTATCTTTGTTATTGTTGACGTTTTTTATGCTTTGACCTTGAAATTACAAGGGTACGTTCAGAAACCATCTATTAGGGTAAACTGCTCTCTGATTGGTTAAAAATAACGGCTTAAAAAAATACGGCTCTCTGATTGGTTGAAAATAACGGCTTAAGAAAAAATACAGCTCTCTGATTGGTTGTAGTAGGGGTATGTTCAGAAAATATTATTTGGGTAAAAATGCAAGGAGTACGCTAATACTGCCATAAATAATTATATGACCCTACGCCTGCGCTCGGCGCTTAAGCCTCCCGCTTGCCCCGCGCCGCCCCCGCCTCACCCCGGTGTTGCCAGGTCAGGTCTAGGGCCGTACGAAATGACAGGTGACAGGCCGTGGCCACGCCCACGGAGCTGCGCAAGATTCCTAAATATTTGCTGACGTCATAGATCTTGAGATAATAAGCTCCGCCGGCGGCGGTGGCCCGTCAATCCCCTATCTCTCCCTACTAGATATTATTATAAATATAAACCTTCCTCTATCTATAGAAAAAAACCCGCATCAAGATCTGTTGAGAATAGTAAAGTCAATATCGAATGTTAAATATAAACAATTTGTTTAAACACTGTATATGGTTTTTTGGATAGTATTATACATATAAACCTTTTTCTTGAATCACTCTATCAAAAAACCATATTAAGATCCGTTGACTAATATCGGATTTTAAATGCAAACTATTTTTTTATACTCTATTTTTTTGCAAGAGATAGCAATAAAAATGTCTCGGGACGGTTAGAAGTTGTAAACTATAGGCGCACCAGTCTCTATGCAAAGAACAGGTAGAAATACACCGAATTGCGTTAAATAAGGATTATAAATTTTATATATATTTTAGTATCTTTCCGTATGTGCAACTGAGTGGTTATAAATTGTTAGAGTATTGTTCAAAGTACAGTATTGTAAAAATGGCTTCTCCGCAGAAACGCGCATGTCTCGGCCATTTAACTGTAAACGAAAAGCAGATTGTTAAAAACGTATTCGATTATACAGGGTGCGGCAGAATGGACTCCCACATTTGGGTAGCAAATAAAAAGTCTACTATAAAATATGAAGCTAAACTTTTATAATTTTCAAAAAGAGCACACTTTAAGGTAGTAAAAAGTGAAGTCGCAACAAATAAAGTTAAGTACACACGTTTTGTAATTGATGAAATAGCTAAGAAACAAAATATAACTGTATATCACCTGCCACCATATCACTGCGAACTAAACCCCATAGAACTTATATGGGCACAAGTAAAAGGTAAAGTAGCCAGAAATAATACTACGTTTAAACTAGTAGGTATAAAAAAAAACTATTTCAAATTGCCATATCTAATGCTTCCCCAGAAAACTGGAAAAATGTGTCGAACATGTATTAGAAGTAGAAAATAACATGTGGTCTTTGGATATAATAGTAGATACAACAAGTAGTGATAGTATGTCAGATATGGAAGAATATGAATAACTAGATGTAGATTATGTAGCATATTTAATTAGGTATAGATTATATTTTAAATAATTATTTTTTGACCAAACATTGTTAATGTGTATTATTTTCTTAATAAAATGGTTATTATTAACTATAATTATACCAACTGTACAATATTGATATACTATAAATTTTAAAATAATTTTTTTACACATATAAAAGAAACAAGATTTTCATTTTACCTAAACTGTTTAAAAAGGGTAAGTTCCCAAAAATAAACTCAAGCGCACCACCACTGTCAAGGTTTTCATCACATTATTCCCACGTAAATACGGGTAAACATCTGTTATTCCTTTGTATTTGACCCAAGAGGTTGACGAATATTAGAGCGGAGTCTGCCGGCCTAAAATTATGATGCCTTATCAGTACACAGGTAGAATTGAAGAAAAATATTTATACTCGGACTAACACAGAAAGCGAATTGCCATAAAATTAAATGATTTATTACTATCGCTTGCAACGAATCAGGGTATAAACACTCTGTATACGCATACAGGTATTATTATACAAATAAACCGTTCTCTTAAATCACTCAATCTATAAAAAAAACCGCTTCAACGTCCGTTGAGTAATATAGAATTTTAAATGTAAATTATTTTTTTAAACACTCTGTATATATTTTTTTCGATATTATTATACGTATAAAATTTTCTCTTGAATAAATCTACCTATTAAAAAAAAACCGCATCAAAATCCGTTGAGTATAGTAACGTCAATATCGAATTTTAAATACAAACTATTTATTTAAACACTCTGTATTCGCATACAGGTATTATTATACAAATAAACCGTTCTCTTAAATCACTCAATCTATAAAAAAAACCGCATCAACGTCCGTTGAGTAATATAGAATTTTAAATACAAACTATTTATTTAAACACTCTGTATATGTTTTTTTTTGTATTATTATACATATTGACCTTTCTTTTGAATCACTCTATCTATTAAAAAAACGCATCAAAATCCGTTGAGTACTTTTAAAGATCTAAGCATACATACATACAGACAGAAAAAAGGTCTTTATTTTATACTATGTAGTGATAGTAGAGAAAAGTTATTTTTTATGCACTTGGCCGTGTAGCGCGCTAACCAACTCAATGCGAATTATAAAATAAAATCACAAATCACAGAATACAATTATTTTGGATATTTTCTTTTTCAAGGTTAATCACCACGAAACATCACAAAATTACTCGAGCAGGCACGATTGCTGCATTTGAGGAGCAAAAAAGATCTTTACCTAAAAAAATAGGTTTACTTACAACCCTATTTGTAATTATTTTTATTTATAAATCGAAATACACAATTTATATGAAGGAAATCGGCCGCCCTCGAAAAATGTGTCACCCTAGGCTTTAGCCTACTCAGCCTGCTGGTAAAGCCAACATTGATTGACATTTTATGAATGTCGTGGAACTCCCAGACTCTTGCAACTTACAGGCAAATTTTGTAACAAAATAGAAAGGACATTTCTTTACTATTTAGAAATAAATTAAAAAACATATTCTCGGGCAATCGGCAAGAATCTTAAGGCTTCGGAGAACCAACGTCCGAAAGTGGAGAAATAGAAAGACCCCTTAAGCTCTTGCTATTGTTTCTATCTCTTTCTACACTATATTATTTTATATATGTTTTTCTTTATTTTATATTTTCACATTTCGATTTAGGTTCTTTTATTGTAGAAGAGGTAAGGTTCGGAATAAATTTAATATTTAAAAACTTTTCTATTATTTTGAAAATACGGATAGGTGATCATTTATGTATTTAACAGTATAATTTCCAAAAACCTTTATTCTCTCTGATAAAAAAGTTGGGGTTTGAGGTTAATTTTATATTACTGCCATCTATTTAATATTGTACCTTTTTATAATGTGTTTGGCAGATTTTAGCCAAAAGAAAACGTATGAATTGTAAATTATACATAACCAAACAAAAAATAAAACCAACAATAAAAAAGTAAGATTTAAAAATCCCTTGAATTCACCAAATTTGTTCATATATTTTTAGGTTTAATAGTACACTATTTTCCACGCGACGATTTTATCCGAGTTGTTTAAAAAAGAAGCGTAGAGAATATCAATTTGAGATATAAAAGAAATTTTCTTCTCTATCTTCTTTCCTTCCTACTTCTAGTCTTTATTGGATTAGAGAAATCGCCTATTGAAGTCGGGTTTGGGGAACATAGACGCTATTCATTCGACGTATGATTTCGGTGACTGGGATAGGCATGATGTTCGGGGAAAAATACCATTTAAACTAACCAACCTGTTCGCTGTTCGCGCGCTCCTTTGACGCCAAAAAACCGACAAGCTCTGAATCACCGGCAAATCATTTACCACACCTTTAAAACGACGTGAACTACGTCCATACCATAGGTGCGCGCTATTTGGCGAGGTATGCGGCGTGGAGTGGCACGTCGAATTGTTGCAAGTCTGGACGCGGCTTTACATTGCATTTCCTGCTGTAAAAGTTTTTAAACAATTTCTTCCAGTGGCGTTTGAACAAGATTTGTATTGAATTTTTTCAATAGAAAAACAGTACGCCACTTCTTTTTCAATATTATTTTAAAAATATTTCTTTACTTTGGAGTTAACCTGGTTTCCTAGTATTTTTTCGTACCGAGAATGGTTTTCGTTTAAAGAAATAAAAACTATTTAAATGAATGGCAAAATCGCTAAAATCTGATATGGTGTTTTGTTTGTAAAATTAATTTTTGTCGAATTTATATTAAAAAGAGGTCAAATACTTATATCACTACAATTCAAATTTAATTAAAAAAATGTTTAAGTAGTACTTTAATAAAAATTAGACAAAAACAAATTTTACATACAATACACCATATCAGATTAAAGCGATTTTGCCATGGATCAACATTTTTTTAAATTATTTAAACGAAAACCGTTCGTCGTACGAAAAAAAATAGGAGAACAGATAAACTCCAAAGTATATGAGTATTAAAAAATTAAGATTGATTTGGAGAAAAAGCATTGGGGTACTATTTTTTTCTTTAAAAAATTTAATGCAAATCTTGTTCAAACGCCACTGGTAGAAAATTTTTAAAATCTTTTACATTAAAAAATGTAATGTCATGGTAAAAAAATGTACCAAATTTTGTAAAAATATCTTGAGCGGTAGAAAAGTTATGATAGAAAATGCATTTTTTCTTAAAACTTTAACACCCTGTATCTCGTAAAAGAAGCATTTTCAAAATAATTTTATTTTAAAAATGTTCTTATTTTTATCTATACAGTGTTAAAAAAAGACCAACTTAAAAACCTCTTGTATACGCATTATAAATTATATATACAACTAAATTGTTTTCTTCATTAGAAAGGGTTAATCTCTTACTATAGTAAAAATAAAAGATACGAATGAATTATAATTTTTAAAAATTAAATTAACCTAATAATTATTCTTCTTTAATTAATAATAGTTATTTATTAGATAAGTGAGTTATATTACATATAAGTCACGCAAGAAAAGTTTAACTCTCGAGCCCGAAGGGCGAGAGAGGTAATTTTCTTAAGTGACTTATATGTAATAACTCACGTGTCTAATACAAAATTTTATCCAACACTTTCGCATAAATCGTTTTTAATATCGAAAATAATTTGAAAACGTCATCCATTATTTGTTACTTGTCATTGTCAACACCAGCAACAAAATTTTGTATTGTCTATAATTCACTAGTGAGCTAAAGGGTACTTTAGCTCACTAGTGACTTATAGTACACTTTATATCCTCAAAATCTGATCAATTATGTAGATATTATATGTAAGTGTTGGATAAAGCTTATAACATATTTGTTATTTTACTTGTACAGGGCCTTCCAACACTCAACACAATTATACACAAAATAACTTCGTCCCTGTTCAAAATACAAAAATAAACCTTAAATAAAAAATATTTATTTAAATACACTCTTTTTATTGACAGTAGCAGTTATTATATAAGGTGTCTCAAAAACATATTTTTTTATTGCCAAGTAGGTTTTTTTAATGGGACGCCCAGAATATTTTAACAAATTTTTATTCTGTAATAAATTCTACAGTTAACACACTATACGTCAATTACTGCTGGTTTTTGAGATATCATCTATATGCTGATATACACATTAACGATTAAAAGTGAATAAAGAAAATAATATTTTGGGTCTAACTATTTTTAAATAATTTCTTCACTGTCAGAATGACAAATATTATAACAACATGTAATAAATTACCTTTCAATGAAAAAACTACTAATAGGTATGTCAGCAATTTAGTTTATATTAGACAAATATTTATTAAATTGCACTAAGAAACAGAAATACTTTAATTATGGCTGGTTTTTAAGTTAAGTAAAAAGTATATATGTATCTAAAATAAACTCAATAGCTGACTTACCTCTATTAGTAGCTCTTACAATGGAAGGTAATTAATGACTGTTATATTATTTGTCACTTGTGCTTACGTCCGCAACGATCTGGCTTGTGCTCGAGTTTCCAATCTTGAATCGGGTAGGCCCGATATCCTTTGGCTCAAACTTTCCCTTAGGTCTTCAACTAAATTTATCTGCTGTTTGTACCGGTCCCCATCCAATAATTCCCATGCCGAATTCTTTGACTTTCTTTCAACAAAGATCGATAGCATAATTTCTCAGTTTCCATCGGCTGAAATAATCGTGCTTGGCGACTTCAATGTCCATAATAAGGATTGGCTGGGCTCTTCAAAAACTGACCCCCAAGGCAGAGCAGCCGAAATCTTCGCAGTCAGTAACTCTCTTACCAATCTTATTATGGAACCCACCTACTTTCCTAGAGTCCCAAATCATAGTTCAAATCCCCTTGATCTCTTTCTTACTACCAACCCCGAACTCTATCAAACATCTGTCACTGCTCCCCTAGGTCGCTCAGATCATGGCTTAGTTACTATATCTTACCCTGGACATCCCAAGGTTAATGAATACATGCCACCACGCACCGTATGGCACTACAACTCAGCCGACTGGGATGGCCTGAGGGACTTCTTCGCCACTTACCCCTGGAATTCCATCTGCTTCTCTTCTGGTGATCCTTCTCAAATTTGCAATCAACTGACGGAATCAATTCAATTGGGCATTGAAACCTATATTCCACACACCATCAAGAACCCCAAACAATCCAATAACAAACCCTGGTTTTCCAAATCTTGTGATGAAGCTAGGATTTTAAAAGTTCAGGCTCACAAGAAGTTTCTACAGGATCCTAGTCCAGAAAACCGACAGGCCAGCATTGAAGCAAGAAACTACTACAATCAAACAATTTCTGAAGCCAAAGACTCCTTCGACAATCGTATTAAAAACAAAGTTCTTTCTTGCTCAAATGGCAGCAAATCTTTCTGGTCCTTTGCGAAAAACATAAGTAGGAATTTTTGTACCAGTTCTTTTCCGCCACTAGCTTTGGAAGATGAAATTGTTTCTACCGCTAAAGGAAAGGCAGAATTATTTGCCAAACAATTTGCTGCCAATTCAACCCTTAACCCTCCCGTAAATCATCCAATTCCAGCGGTTACCCCAGTTCCTCATAAAATGCCCGATATTATTTTTAAGGTAAAACACATTAAGCGTATCCTTTTTTCCCTTAACACCAAGAAATCGTCTGGGCTGGATGGCATACCAGCAATCGTTTTAAAAAAATGTGCTCCAGAACTTGCACCAATCTTAACTCGGCTCTTTCGAATTTCTTACGACACAGGTATCTTTCCGGAAAGCTGGAAAGCTGCACGTGTTCAACCTATTCCCAAGAAAGGATCTAAATCTCTTCCATCTAACTATAGACCAATTTCAATTCTCTCAGTTCTTTGTAAAGTAATGGAAAAACTAATTAATTCACAAATTCTTAAGTACTTAGAAAAACACAAAATTTTGCATGACAGGCAGTACGGATTTCGCCACAAAAGATCTACAGCAGATCTTCTTTCCTTCGTATCTCACTGCTGGAATAAGTCTCTTGAGTTTTTAGGTGAGTCCCAGATCGTTGCTCTTGATTTATCCAAAGCTTTTAACCAGGTCTGGCATGCCGCACTTCTTAATAAACTTCCCTCTTATGGTCATTCAACTTAACTCTGTACTTGGCTCTCTAGTTATCTATCTGATCGTCGTATATCAGTTATTGTGGACGGCCATTCTTCATGCTTTCACCAAGTAAATGCTGGAGTCCCTCAGGGCTCAGTTCTGGCACCAACATTGTTTCTTCTTCACATCAACGACCTTCTCTCGTCCACAACTAATTCCATTCATAGTTTCGCCGACGATAGTACCCTTCACTCCAGTTTTCAGGCTCCTAAACCTATTACTAAACCTGACTTGGAAAACAAACGTAGAGCGATGCAGATATCTCTTTCGCAGGATCTTAATTTAATATTGGATTGGGGCGCTAAAAATCTCGTCCATTTTAATGCATCCAAAACACAATCATGTTCCTTGTCGCGAAAAGAGTCATCAAATACTCATCCTCTACTTATGAGCGGCCAAGTTTTACAGAGCAAAGACACCTTTAATCTTGTGGGCGTCACATTTGAAAGTAACCTTAACTGGCATAAACACATTGTATCTATAGCCGCGGCAGCTTCAAAAAGCTTGGATTTCTCTTTCGAGCCAAAAAGTATTTTTCCCCTTCTAATTTATACACTTTGTATGTGTCCCAAATCCGACCTCCCTTGGAATATTGTTCTCATATCTGGGGCATGGCGTCCCCCACAACCCTAAGCATTCTTGATTCTATTCAAAGAAGAGCTATTCGTCTCATTAATGATCCTTCACTTACAGAAAGGCTTCCCTCTCTTGCACATCGTCGGGCTGTGGGGGATTTATCGCTTTTTATAGGTACTTCCATGGCTTCTGCTCTAAAGAATTGTCCAGTATAGTTCCTCCACTTACGGTTCCCAACAGAGAAACTCGTGGTTCCGCGAGTATGCATCCCTATACGGTCCAACTGAACAGGCCCCGAACCTCCCACTTTGTTCGTTCTTTTATCCCTAGAGTTTCTAGGTTGTGAAACCTGCTGCCCGCGGAGGTCTTTCCTTCCCCCAAATCTTCAAGTATTTAAGTCCCGTGTCAACAAACTCCCTCGTACCTCGCTTAAGACACCCACGGTACGTTAGTATTTAGGCTTTTAGCCTTCGTGGTTTGTCCAAAGATAAAAAAAAAAACTCTGACAGTGACAGAATTTTTTAAAATAATTTAAACCAAAATGTCTTCTTTCTTTACTTTTAATCGTTCATGAGTATATCAGCATACTGTTGGTATCTTAAAAATCAGCAATAATTAACGTATAGTAAGTTTAACATTTATGATGTAGAATTTAATACAGAGTCATACATTTGTTAAAATATACGGGGTGTTCTAATTAAAAAAAAACTACTTGATAATAAAAATTCTCGTTTTGAGACACCTTGTGTATTAACTGGTACTGTTAATACAAAGAGTGTATTCAAGTAAACATTTTTCATTTTACCACGTCCTACGGATAGCCGCTACTTTTTACAGGGTAGCGCCTTTTCGTTGGCCCTGCAGGGTCGTCTGATTGCACAATCTCGATTTCAATTTCTGAATAAAATTCAATGGTGAAAATAAATCATGGCTAATTTGATTTGTTTTGGAGATACCGAGTGTTTTTTTTAATTTTGTCAATTTGGCCAGGCACTTGGAACTCGCTTAATATTAGAGATAGAAGAAAAAAGTAAAATGAAAAGTTTAAGGGATTTTTGCGTATAATTCAATGGCTTATTTATATTTTTTTCATTGACTTTTATTTTAACAAAGTTGGGTTTTTTAAATATAACACCCTGTATTTTTATCACCAATAGAAAGGTCGCCTTAAAATCCGTTAAAAAATACCACATTTAATATACAGGGCGTCCAATAACTTAACAGACAAACTTTGGGGGTTGATTCTGCAATGAAAAATAAGAAAAAACGTTCCCTTTTTTTATTTTAAAAATTATCTTATTTTTTTATTATCGCTTTTATAACAACTAATATATTTTCAAAAGTTTGAAAGACGTCTTTTATGCATCAAAAGACATTTTTGACATACCAGAAAAAATAAATTTTTACCAGTGTCACCCATAAGGGGTTAAAGGTAAAAAAATTTAAGGAAAAAATGTTTCGCCACTGTATTTTTCTAAAATAAATATATTGTTTTGAATCCCCATTTATTTTTAAAACAAATTTAATCTTTTGATTTTTTTGTTTAATAAACGGTATTTGCATAAAAAACAAAAACATTTTTGGGCATGGTCATTTCGTATTGCTAATATCAAATTCTACAGTAAAAAATAACTTTTGTTATTTATTCCCTAATTAGATAGGAATTTGATTATGCCAAGAAATAGTTTTTATTTATTTACGCGAAAACCGTACATCGAATAAGAAAAAGTCAGAAAATAAAATTTGTTTTAAACTAAACGGGGATTCAAAAAAATATTTTAATTTTAAAAAATGCAGTGACGTATCATTTTTTTCTTTAAAAATATTTACCCTAAACCCCTTATGGACGACACTGGTAAAAAAATTATTTTTTCTTTCATCTTAAAAATGTCTTCTAACGAATAGAAGATGTCTTCCAAAAATATTTGAATTGGTATAAAAGTTATGATAAAAAAAACATTTTTTCTAATTTTTAAAACCCAGTAGTTTCAAAACCAAGACATTTAGGACATATGTTCAAATAAAGTTTTTTCCTATTTTTTATTGTAGAATCACTCCTTTAAGTTTGTCGGTTAAGTTACTGGACACCATGTATTTAATTACTCATAGTTTCGGAAATATAGCCATCGCCAGAAGTTCATTAATAAAATGGCATTTTTAAAAATAAAATTACAGGGTATTTTATTTTAATTATTTTATTACCATTAAAAAGAAATTTTAAGATCTTTAAGAATTTGCTACATTGAAAATAATTTTCCCAGTTTTGGAAATATGAGCTTCCAATTTTAGTGCGTATATCTACCTACTATTTTTTTATTTATATGATTATATTACCCAAACTATAAGAGATAAATATATTAAATGTGGTATTTTGTAAAATCTCTTTAAAATATGTATGCAACGGTAATATAATATACAGGGGCTTCGTTAAAAAATTCTGATAAAGGTATTGGCCATAGTTCCGAACCTATTAAAAATAAATATATTAAATGTTGTATTTCTTCTAGCTTAAGGAGACTTTTCAACTGATAATGAAATATACAGGGTGTTTTATTTAAAAAACAACCTTGTGTTATAACACTTATAACATCAAAATAAAAGTCGTTGGAAAAAATATAGGTACGCCACTAAATTCTACGTAAAAATTCCTTAAACTTTTCTATTTACATTTTTTTATATCTCTTATATCAAGCGAGTTACAAGTGCGTGGCCAAATTAACAAAATTTGAAAAACACTGTTTCTCCAAAACGAATTAAGTTAGCCATAATTTACTTTCATCATTAAACTTCTTTCAAAAATTGAAATCGAGATTGTGTATTTACATTTGTTCTATATCTTTTTTAGTTTTCAACGATCAACGAAAAGGCGCCACCATGTAGGATATTATTTGGGATAACAGAAATTTTTCTGATGAATAACTTAATTTGTGAATATGAAAAATATTTTTTTATAGGTATACTAAAGGTAAAAATTAAGAGTGGCGACCTCTCCACTTCTTCTTGGGCGATCCTCATAAGGGCGGCCAATTTATATTTGCACGTGGGCGGCGGATAGTCTAGGATCGGCCTTGGTTATGTTCCAGAAACGACACCTTTGTGGTTAAGAGTTAAGATATTGCCAAAATCCTGTTTTTTTTAGTTTAACACCCTGTATCTTAGAAACAAAGCATTTCCGGACCTATGTTTATATAAGTTTTTTCATAAAACTGGCTTAGGAATACCTTGTATATTTTTTATTTTTAATACCATTTTTTTATATTTATTTATATTACAAAAAAAAATATTTTATTAATAATTACATAATTTAACCGTTCATGAAATTTCTGGTTTTTACACATCTTTATTTCTTATTGATTGTCCCCAAATATTTTGACACACACATAATCATTTTTAGTTTTAAATCATGTAAAAGCTCCAAGTCAAAACGCAGTTTTTGATAAGCAATATTTTTTTTCAATTTTTACTGCAAGTTTTCGGAAAAAAATCATAACTAATTCACTAGAGTGTTTTAAACTGATAAAATGTCGTAGCAACCTCCTGTTTGCTACTGATTATTCTCCTCAACAGAAAATAGACCAATCAGAAAACATCATTTTTGGATAAATCTTGCTCAAAATATTGTTGGGTAGTTTAGTCGATTAAATGTATAGGCCTTGCAATATAATAAATGATAAAACTTCTACCTTGATAAAACCAACATGATGGTATTTCAGCGATAAAACTTAGTAAGGTTACAGTAAAAAAGTTAAAAAATACTACTGGTACTTTTACATGTATTACTTTTAAAAGTTTGACTTGATTTCGTCATGAAATAGTCCTATCAAATATTATTCAAGAGAAAAAATTTTAGGCAAAATATTTCTTTTTTTATTCATGTTTCTTGCTTTTTGGTAATTGGTAAAATCGTTCATGACATTTATTTAATACCACTCGCCCGACGACTTGTGGAATTGTTGTAAATGTCAAGCAACAAACTTTCATACAATCACAATATTTTTCCGCCAAAATTTTCTTTCTTATGATGATATACTCGTATACGAAAATATGTTATATATACTTATATATTTAAAATATAATATACTTAGATTAAAAAATGTTTTATACATAGATAATACAAAAACGAGTAGTAAAAAATGGAAGATACTCTTAAAATTGTGTTTTATTAAAAACTGAGTTTTGATTTGGAGCGATGCCGCCAAGTACACAAAAAATGATAAAGTAAACAAACCCTTTTTTGAACAATGATCTATTGCAGCAAAAAATATTCAACCCGACCAGTTTCTAGTACCACGCCACGTGCCACCGGTTTTATGGTAGGACAAAGGCGAAATAAGAGTTAATGTTTTTAAGTACGTGATACGTGTTTTAGCAATGTTTTTTTATTATTTATCTAAAAATATGTAATCAGACTCTGTCCAAGGCTATGTGCATTCGAAAAGGTTTGTTTACTTTATCATTTTTTGTGTACTTTGCGGTATTGCTTTTAGAATGAATTAAATGTGGAACCATCTATATCAAATATCGTAGCCAACATGTTTTGCTTACACCTAAACTTACAGCTACATATTCAGCCTCGGCCTCGGTTGGTGACAGTGCTACTGCTAAAGTTTATTTCTAAACTATGATAACTAAACAATCCTCACGTAGTATGATAATAGATATCAGGGTGACCCACCCAAAGATGGGTCCAAATTTAATTCATTCTGAAAGCGATGCCACCAAGTACACAAAAATGATAAAGTAAAGAAACCCTTTCGTGAACAATGATTTATTGCAGCAAAAAATATTTAACCCGACGAGTTTCTAGTACCACGCCACGTGCCACCGGTTTTATAGTAGGCAGAGGCGAAATAGGAGAATGTTTTTTAATCAGGTGATACGTGTTTTAGCAATGTATTTTCTATTATTTATCTAAAAATATGTAATCGGGCTCTGTCCGGGGCTATGTGCATTTGAAAAGGATTGTTTACTTTATCATTTTCTGTGTACTTGGCGGCATCGCTTTCAGAATGAATTAAATATGGGCCCATCTATACAATTTATGCCACTTGTTATAGTTTAGCATTGGTTTACCTGCAAAATTTCTTTCTTTTTATCGAATTTATTTCGTACCACCCATTACCATTTTACCATTTTAAAGTGCTTTATTAAGTTTGTTATATCTACAATTTCATATAATTTACAACATAAATGTATTTTATTTCTTCCTCTTTTTCCTTGTCCAGGATTCAGGTAGACAAACAAGCCAAAGGGCCGAAGCTAGATGAGCAGCTTCTTGGTGGTAAACATATGATTTTTATTATTTAGGGCGGACGTTCACCGGTGTAACCTTAAAAACGTCATTACAGGAGTATTGTGCTAAAGTTAGCTTGTATTAAGTTTACTATTTATTGCTAGTTTATGTTTCTTGTTTTTATTGATTTAATTTTTATAGGAAAAAGATCCTAAAAAACCTACTTGATTTTTTTCAGGTACGTGTAACATTAGTTACGAAGAAGTAGCGCGCGGTGAGACCAAGTTTGTCAGTCTTTGTCACCTTGGTATTACATTCATTCAGTAGTCATACTTTATTTTGTCATTCATTCTTATTATATTTAGATTTTTAAATAAATTTGTTAATATTTACCTGTATTTCAGTCCAGTAAAAGGGCATTCTATGATACAAGGGCTTGTGTACAACGTTATCATGGTATCTAATATTTGTTAAATTTCTTGTGAGAATAGACGTGGGCGCTTGTTTTTATAAAAAATTTTGGATAATTTGTATATGTACTCGTCTATCCTTTCGATTTGCGCCATATTGTAGTGTAGATATTCTATTCTTGTATACCTATTTGCAGATGTTATGCATCTTAAAACTTTGTTTTGATATCGTTGTAGACGTGCCATTTACGTATCGGAAATACCGCTCCATATTGGGGATGTATAAGTAATAATAGGTCTAATCATTTGTTTATAAATGACCCTTTTATTCTCTGGATAGAAAGCTGATCGGGGTGAATTCAATGCATAAAGGCTTTGCATAGCACCATGTGCTTTATTAAGTGTTTGGTTAATATGTCAATTAAATGAAAGTCACCCATCTATTGTGACTCCTAGGTATTTTTGTTTTTTTTTGTGGCAATATTTCTTTGGTGTTATATTTTATTGGTACATTGATTTTGTGATTTTTAAATTTTTTTGTTATAATTAAACATTCGCTCTTGCTTTCATTCACGCTTATTTTCCATTTATCATACCAAGGTTTTAAATAGTGGAGATGGTTTATGTTGTTTTGCAACATTGGCTGCAAAAGAATGTGCATAGATTAACGCATCATCTGCAAATAACGCCACCTTAGTTGAGGTGTATTTAGGAATGTCGGCAGTACAAATTATAAAGTTTGGGCGAAAGGACTGTACCTTGTGGCACTTCCGCGTGAATTGGTTTGATTTTTGACGTTGAGTTTTCTACCCTTACCCGAAATTTTCTATTACTAATGTACGAGTGTATAAGTCTCACAAAGTACATTGAGATGTTGTGCACTTTGATTAACTTATGTATTAGGCCATTGTGCCACACTGTATCAAAAGCCCTTTTGATATCAAGTGCTAATAATACAGTGCTTTGTTTTATATTAATTTTATTTAAAGCTTCCTGTATATTAATAGAATTGTACTGTGATGGTCCCTAAACCCAAATTGTTAGTGTGGGTAGTTTTTGTCAAAAATGTGTTTGTATTTTAGTAAGATAGTTTTTTCGTTGGCTTTTGACATACTGTTAGTAAGTGTAATAGGTCTGAAAGATTCGGGTAAGCGGGGATTTTTCCGGGCTTTAATAACGGTATAACGGTTGCCTCTTTTAATTTACTGGGAAAATGCTGTAAGAATATTGTGGCATTTATAATATATGTGTACTGCACGACGGTTTTAGTTGGTAGATTTTTAAGAAGGACGTTAGAAATTTCTTCAGGTCCTGGTGATTTATTGTTTGGTAATTGAATTAGTTCCTTTAGCCTGATGTAAATTCTATTAAGGGTTGAGGGTGGGATAGGGTAAATTTGTGAAATGATGAAATTAACCAAGGTGGTTATTTCGTTCTGTTCGTTTGTGTTATTTGGTGTGGTGTTGCAAATACTTTCTAAATAATTGGCAAGTTTTTCCGCTTTTTGTCCGTATGTTTGTGATTGTCCACTATTTAAGGTGGGAATTTTATTGTACTTGTTCTTCAAGCGCCTAGTCAGGCGCCATAGAGAGTTGTCTCGGATTGACAGTCTTCCTAGGACCTCTGACCAGGCCGTGTTTTTGTCATTAAGTCTTTGTCGTATAGTAATTTGCAGTTCTTGTAACCGCAGTTTGTCTTGTACACATCTATTACGTTGCCATCTTTAACGCAGATTATTTTTAAAGCTGATTAAGTTGGCAATGTCATCAGGTAGGTTGTATTCTTTGTCTTTCGTCACACGCTTCCTGGCTATTCTATTTCTCGCAGACTGGATTTTCTCAGTTAGTATTTGAACTTGATGCTCTATTTCGTACAACCCGATTGTGGGTCGGTTTTGGGTTATTTATGACCGCATCCCATTGTAATAATTTGATAAACACTGAAAAAGGTACGTCAGAGGCGAACCTCTTAGAAAAATATACATTTAAGAAAATTTAATTTTTAAGAAATAAAAATTTATTAAAATAAGTAATATATACTTAATATGGTTGTACATTGTATGTTACATGTACTTCGCATAAAGATATTTATATCATTTGCTACACGGTCCACTGGCCATAAATATACATAGATAAAACTATTATTATCACACAGTATTACCATTAACTATTAAATTATCACTAGTTGTATTCTTTGTCCTCGGAAGAACCGTCATCACCTCTTGCATAATAATTTAAATCCTCTTCTTTAAGCACATGTTGGACTGCTTTTTGCCAGTTCTCTAGTGCCACCTCCTTAATGACTTGATCAAACAGTAGCTTAACATCTTTCATTTTAAATATTTTGTTTTGTCTTGCTACAAATCCTTCGAAAACATCCGAATTCATGTCCTCATGATAATCTCCCGTACAGTAAGACTGAAAGTTTACTCTTTTAAAAATTTCTATTCACTTCCAATGTGCAAAATTATTTTTTTTTTTTTTTTTTTTTTTATCTTTGGACAAACCACGAAGGCTAAAAGCCTAAATACTAACGTACCGTGGGTGTCTTAAGCGTAGTAAGAGGGAGTTTGTTGACACGGGACTTAAATACTTGAAGATTTGGGGGGAAGGAAAGACCTCCGCGGGCAGCAGGTTCCACAATCTAGAAACTCTAGGGATAAAAGAACGAACAAAGTGAGAAGTTCGGGGCCTGTCCAGTTGGACCGTATAGGGATGCACACGCGCGGAACCACGAGTTTCTCTGTTGGGAACCGTGAGTGGAGGAACTATACTGGTCAATTCTTCAGAGCAGAAGCCATGGAAGTACCTATAAAAAAGCGATAAATCGCCCACAGCCCGACGATGGGCAAGAGAGGGAAGCCTTTCTGTAAGTGAAGGATCATTAATGAGACGAATAGCTCTTCTTTGAATAGAATCAAGAATGCTTAGGGTTGTTGGGGACGCCATGCCCCAGATATGAGAACAATATTCCAAGGGAGGTCGGATTTGGGAAACATATAAAGTGTATAAATTAGAAGCGGAAAAATACTTTTTAGCTCGAAAGAGAAATCCAAGCTTTTTGAAGCTGCCGTGGCTATAGATACAATGTGTTTATGCCAGTTAAGGTTACTTTCAAATGTGACGCCCACGAGATTGAAGGTGTCTTTGCTCTGTAAAACTTGGCCGCTCATAAGTAGAGGATGAGTATTTGATGACTCTTTTCGCGACAAGGAACATGATTGTGTTTTGGATGCATTAAAATGGACGAGATTTTTGGATTATACCAAGATCAAATAATTAAAATTTTTATATTTATTAAACTAAAAAAATCCAGGGTGACCGAATATACTTTGACTCAGTTGAAGATATGTTCTGTAGTTCGGCGGATTCGTTTAATGGATGGTATTTATTTGGGTACACGCGTGTACCCAAATAAATACCATCCATTATACTTTGACTCATTTGGATCGCGAATAACTTTAGAATAACTAAAGATATCAAAATGCGGTTTTTGCAGAAAACCTTAGAATTTTAAAAGTTTTTGTAACATTCCGTTAACATAAAAACAAAATGGCCGATTTTCCGATATAGAGCAACTTAGTTATTTTAAATGAAATGCCATGTATATTTTTTTACCGTTTCTAATTTAATCTTTTCTCTTAGAAAAAATATAACATAAGCGATTACTATTGCCAAAAATTATGGATGTATTGATCTCTAAAAAGCTAACTGCATGCCAATTAAAAGTATTATTTGACAATAAAAATTTGCTACATACAACGATACAGGAAAAAATACAGCAACAAAGCTATACGGTGTTTACAAAATAATAATTGCAGTAAGGCTAGATTACTTTTTAAAAACTGTTGGTAATATTGCGAAAAACCTATAAGTTTGTTGCCGTTCTAAAGTTACTGTTATTCGCGATCTAAGTGGGTCAAAATATAGTCGGATACTCTGTATTTTGTGCTATATAAAACGAAAACCAAACAATTATTTGGATCAGAGAAAAAATATTATGTGCAACTCGTAGGAAAAGCATATATTTCGGACTTTTGGTGGTAGCTCCACCATCGTCTTTCCTACAAGTTACACAACGTACTTTTTATTCACTGATAGTGAAGAATTATAAGAACATCTTTTTGTTGAAGTAAATGTCTCCCTTTTATTAATATTCTTATAACACTGTTAACAACACGATGGCGTAACAACAAGCACTAATATGTTTAAAACACCATTAGGAAGTATTTTATTTATAATATGTATCTTTATTACCTGCCTTTATTATCTATTTAAAAAGACTGGACAAAGGGTTAAAAAGGTTTTTAAGTTTAATAAAGATTATAAAGTTTACGTACGCTTATGTCCGACTACAAAATTCAGTCAAAATATACAGAATTTGCTTTTTACGTCTCTGAAATTGACTATGATTGTTTTTGTAAAGTCCAAGATATATTATTTCAAGAAATTTTAAAAATATATCCAGTAATAAACTTTCGGTCTCTCCTGTCATCTGCCGGTTTGCATCGAAAAACCCTCACTAATATTATCAAACACTTTTAAAAACGGGGATAGCCAAATTGCGGACCAAATGGCCAGGTATACATTTTTCATGATTTTGGGCATGGGAAAATTGCGGACTGAGGACTTAAGGAATTTAAAAAAGGCGTTGATTATCAGAACTAACCATTTGTAAGTGTGTATTAGTCTATAAAATACAAAAATATACGTATTGCAATAATATTACACTTTTTTAATATAATAAAATAATAATTTTTATTCTAATTTTTGAATGTACGCTAGCGATCTGAGACAATTATAAACAGTGTTGTCAATTGCAAATTTTCCAAGTATATATTTCATTCTACTATCTTAAAACACATATTTTAATTTTCTTGTTTTATGTATAATGTATAATGTAATGAAATATGTGGCCCGGAATACTGACATTATTAAGATGGGGAGACAAGCAATAAACCCTGTACCTGAGATTTTAATTTAACTTTTGTAGCGCAATTATGTCATTAATTTTGTGTACCTGACCATTTAGTCCGCAAAAGGGAATAGCCGTTAAAAACAGAACTTAAATTTAGAGTGCCTTGTATTTATCTTTAAATTCTTTTTAAGATTGCCGTAGCTCTTGACTCGCACAAGTTTGATATCTAATTGAAATATTTATTGAGATACACACAGGGTTTTTATTTATATTTTGCAACCCACTTTTAACTATAATAATTAAGAAGGATAGAAAAAAAGCCCTATATAAAATTTTCATACTTTTTCATGTGTTTTCTTTTAAGCATAAAAAAACAAATGAACATCAAACACCCAAGAAAAATGAAGAGGTAAACCTTTATTTAAATGCGACACCCTGTATATTATGTTACAGTTAGAAAGATCTTTTAAGAGTCTATTGACGCTACACTGCTCGGGCGATGCTGAGGTCGCGAGTGGGACAGAGGTAATTAAACACACGCTCGGAGGCGGAGTTTAATATAGATCAGGGGACTGATTTCGATGCGGCCGGATTACAAGATTTTAATTTTTATGTCGAACGACGGGTACCTAAAATCGAATGTTATATTTTTAGTAGCATAAAGCATTCGGTAGGGCTAATGAGTATAATATCGAAAATGAATGCCGCTAAAAACGCTAATTTCAATTTTGTTTCTGTTGTTGTAGGTAATACACTTTTTTTTTCTTATTTAAAAACTTTCTATATACATTGTGGAAAAAAATATTTATCACTCATTCAACGACAAAAATTCACTCTTTATAAAAAGTTCTGTTTGTTGAGAAAATAAATTTACAATATCTACATTTTATATCATATGTACATATATGTATGTACAGGGTGGGCCAAATTCGACGCTTTTAGTAGGAACCCCATTTGCGAGGCTTAAATTTCTAGTTAAATTTACGACAAAAACGACGAAAACCGCAATTTGCTGTCTTTCGTCGTTTACTCCCTACAGCGTGTTTTTAAAATTCTTGCGTTTTCTTTAATCCTCTATAACTTTTTCATTTTTAAAGATTTTTTAATTCTGTAAAAACATTTTTTCAGCAACTTTTATGCAGAATGCGGATATGATTTTAGTTTTTTTAGTGTGGCACATTTTTTACTTATTTTTTTATTTTTGGAAATTTTAAATGAAACAACCTGTATATTTTTTACTATTAAAATGGCTAAAAAATTACCTTTTCAAAAATGTATCACACTTGATATTTCTTCTCAGCCGTTTCTAAGATATTGCATATTTTCTTATTTATTCTTCTTTCATTTTTTTTTCTTTATTCTTATTACTAATATTGGTTAGAGAGTCGGCCATGAAAAAAGTAATTATGTTTTACTTTAAACCATCTTGGTATAACTTTTGTTTTTTATTGACTGCAATGAAGGGAAACTATTTTTATTAATAATTTAATAACGCAAATACGAAAGAAATATTCCTATTTTAAAATTATTTTAAATTATTTTGTTAATATTTTTTCCTAGAAACTTTTTGATCAGGTTTTTCTAATGCGGTAATATTTTATATAAAAAAACAACAATTATCTTTTTTTGTATACAGGTAAGTAAAAGATGACCATGGAATACAAACACAACCGAAATTTAAGCCCTTTAGCAAAAAGCTGGGATTTGTTTTCTATGGTTATCTTTAATTTACTTGAATATAAAAATAATGGTTGTTGGTTACATTAAATACTAACGTATTAATAAAACCGGATTAAAAAGTTTCTAGGGCAAAATATTAACAAAATAATTTAAAATACCTATAAAATGGGATTATTTTTTACACTTATTTGTGTTATTAAATTAATAATAAAAATGTTTTCCCAAAGAAATGTTATTACAGAATTGAAAAATCTTGAAAAATAAAAAAGTTATAAAGAATTAAAGAAAAAGCAAGAACTTAAGAGACGCTGTAGCGAGTAAACGACGCAAGAAACCGAATTGCGGTTTACACCAATAAGTTTAACTTAAAATTTAAGCCTCGTGGGGATCAGTTCTTCTATAAAACATACAGAAACATGAGTTTCCTATTAAAAGCGTCGAATTTGGCCCACCCTGTACATAGTGTTAATAAATTGGGATAACATGAAAATGCTTTAAGAGAAAAGTACTATTGTTTATTTGTACAAAAATTTTATAAAAAAGACCTGAGTAATTTTTCGATCATAATCTTGATTTTGGTTAAAGTTTTTAAAAACATTGTTTAAAAAGTATTCTACTAAAATCCTGCAAAAAAGGTCATTAAAATAAAACACATTATTAATTTCACAAATCTTGTTTATTTGTGTTTTGAGCCTCTATTATATAAGACTGATCTTTAATTTTTAAACCTCGTGTGTGTCTCGGATCAATTATTTCAGATAAAAGACAGTTAAAATAAAAAATTTCTAGTTTCGGCAACATAACTGTTTGAAAGAATTCTTTATCCACTTTTATTTCAATAGTAATAATTTCTTTCAATGTCCACACCGAAAATAAACATTTTTCTTTTGATGCAATATTTAGCTGTCCTTGAATCTGGTAAAAGTAATCATGATTTTTTTAAGATAGTACTTATCATCTTCCTTATATAAGTAGGTAATAAGTTTTTTTGATAAGGCTTCTTCAATATTAAAGTTTCTTGCAGTGAATGGGCATTTTATTTCTACGATAAATTTATTTTTCTCATCAATACCGTCTGGAGTAGCACCAAGGTATGGCCAATTTTCATTAACCATTAGACCACAATTTTTTATGGTAATTCCTAATTGACTTTCTAAAAATCCTTTTGCTCGGTCTTCATTGTTTTTCCTCAAGCGGTTGCCTTGGAGAAAAATTCTTTATAAAGTATCCCTGATACAATCGAGCCACAGCTGGTGGTGGATAACATTTTACAAACTTTACCAAATAGCGAAGCAGTTAAAAAAAATTCTGTAATTTTTCCATTCAGCGTAGTCAGATTGAAGGCGAGTTCTTTCTTCTAACTCTTTAAAAAAACGTTTTTGATTGATTAATCTTTTCCATAAATGCTTTTTCTAAGGATTTATATGTGTCTGCAGCCAAATCGGGCTTTTCGCAGTATTCTCCATAGCTAGAATCAGGACCTCCAGATGAAAATACTAATTTTTTTTTGCAAGATTTTACGTTTTTTCTTTGAGGATTTTTTTCCAGTTTTTTTATAGTACTACTTGGGCTATTACCATCGCTTAAATATTTGTGAATACTATAAAGTGGCTTTTTGTATTTCTTGCCACTACTGCTGAAAAACATCGCCCTTGGTAACTTCCTCTCATAGTAAAATTTACTCTCTTTCCACCCACTTTTTGACATATTATAGAATTAAATTGTTCTACTGTATTTGTAGTAACATTTTCTAGGAGACTGCTTGCGTGACGAGCTAGATACCTAACCGCGTCCATCATTTTTTCTTCTATGCCAAATGAATTAAAGTCTTCTATATAATTATCCTTATCTGGTTCCGTTTTCTTACAAAAATATCCAATTTGGTAACAGTCTTTATGTTCCCCAAATATATGACTCACGCTATTAATAATATCCCGTTTTAAATTTTTTATATTTTCTTCATTACTTATTAGTTGAGATTTCCTATATTGTACTGCTTTTGTTATAGCAGCTCTACATCTAATTATATTTTTCGATATTATGTTTTTCAGGCTCCCTGGTACGTTCTTTGTTTTACACAGTTCCCTAAACTTATTACAATAATTTCTCAACAAATGATTAGTGCACTCTATCTTCTGTACAGTACATTCCTCGCAGGGTCTACTATCTAGAATTTTTTCATAACAGCTGCTGTCTCCATCAGCGATCATCTTATTATAGATAATATTGTACATATTAATACTAGAGCAAAATCCTTCTGCAATTATTGCTGCTTCCATAGCTGTCGATGATGAATTCCAATTTTTATAGCAGGTATGTGTTGGAGGAGTACAATTATTATTTTCAGCTCGTTGACAAATGCAGCAGTACTTATTTTTGACTCCCAAATATAGAATTTTTGGGATTTGACACCAACAATCGCGGCAACACCAGATAGAGAATTATAATTTCCACCACCACGATAAGACCTTTTAGCCCAACTTCCATCACAAACCACTGTAATCATTGGTGTTCCATTTTTGTCAACACTTTCACTTTCGATCGCCATTTTTGTTTCCTCTTTGGCCGCTTCCTTCATAGATTCCCAAGCTATTTGTTCCCAGGCATTACATACCTTTGAGTGAAGTTTCTTGTAAATAGTAAAACTGAAACAAGGTATTTCCATACTTTCAGTCACCTTTTTAGTTGGGTATAACCTCCTCCAGCATTCATAATAGCACTCACAGCAGACGTATTAATATCTACTTGTTTGGGATTTTCTGGACAAGTAAAAATAGATTTTTTAAAGTTGCACATATCGCATTTGAATGTTAGTTTGCTATTAAATCCAGTTCTGCTTTCTTTTGTCAAACGCATATTGGCAATACTACACCCAAATAATGGAGCGTGATTAGATATTTTTTAAAGCATCGATGAATTGCTGGATACGGACAATTCGGGCACCTTCTAACAATATTTCCCTGAAAAAAAATATTCAATTAGTTAAAACATTTTTATAGGGTTAAAAATGGATCCGAAACTACGACAAATAAGTCACAAAACAAAGACACGAGGTTTAGAAATAAATAATAGTTTTAAAAAACTAAAAAACACGCTTTTATATGCAACCGAACTAAAAATTAGAAAATAATTTTTCATTACAAAGAGTTTGTCACTTCAGAGTAAAAGCGTGGGGTGCATTTTTACTATTTTTCATAACTTTTCCCTCATAGATATTTGCAAATAGAATAATTATAACATTTAATATATTAAGCACTTACGCTTTTATTCTGAAGTGACAAACTCTTTGTAATGAAAAATTATTTTCTAATTTTTAGTTCGGTTGCATATAAAAGCGTGTTTTTAGTTTTTAAACTATTATTTATTTTTCATTTTTAGTTCGATATGCATGCAATGTATGTATGTATGTAATAAATGCTCCAGTTTATTCACTAAAAAATTCCTTCGCCATTTTGTCAAGAGATAGTATTAGGATCTGTAAAGGAATTTATTTATCCTGGCGGTCCTAATCAGGATAACGGGATACTGTTTTTAAATTATTGCATTGTCATCGGTCCTTGATACGTGTGCAAAGTTTCAAAGAAATTGAATCGCTGGGAGTTGGTAAAAATTAGGCTCAAAGATTCCGTTACATAGATAGACAGATAGATAGATAGATAGATAGATAGATAGATAGATAGATACAACCCAAGCTAATAAAAGCGTGTTAAAAAATATTTATTACTACTATTTTACTATTTGCCGGCGGTTTTCAATAGTTTTGTATAAGCAAAACCGCCAGACGGCAGCTTTCACCGAGAAAATAAGTTAAAACCGACGGAAATTTAACAATTACCTAATTTGAATTTTCGGCAGTTTTCATATACAGGCTGATGGTTTAATACACAGGGAGGGTATGCCTCGGTGTGCGCCTACTCGCTGGTGGCATAACTACCTGACAACAGGTGTAAACAGGTAAAGTCAAAATAGGTGATGAAAAAAATCGATAAAAGTTTATTTAATTAAAAATAGCCATGAGCACTTTTCGATAGGCAAGCAATTTTAAGCATATTTGTTTATAAAAATATTTAATAAAAAATACGTCTCATCTGGTTATCAGATCGGTGAAGGACGATCTCCCACGGGCTCTTCTACTACAATACCTATATGCTTAACCAGTATGTATAACCTTATGTTAAACAGGGTTTTAAATTAATAGTTTAAAAGTGTTGATTACCTATTTATACTATATAGGTTTTTGTAATAAATTATATATCTGCTATTATATTATTAAAATAATAAGAGTAATAGTATTTCTATTACAATTGTGTTCTATATGACACACAGGTTATTTTTACTGCGTTATCCAAAAATATATTTGCATATTAATATTAAAAAGTAATTGCTAAATATTTCTTGTTAAAATCGAAACCAATTTAAATGCAAATTTTTTTTTCGAAACGCACAATTTTTTTCGTCAATACATAACATAAAATATTTAACTGAATTTTTAGCAAAAATGTTTATTTTTATTATTTTAGGTACAAAACCATTTACAAGACAAACTGTGGGCAAATTCGCATAAATAAGCAACGGATATTTCTTCCATCGAAATTAATTACCATTTGGTTTGCAACGATAGCCTATGAATAACCATTGACTGTTTTGGTTTTTGGAAAGAGATTTATTAAACTATGTACAATAAATTGTGGTTTTTGCGGTGCAACCCAGCATAATATACAATGGATTAGGGCAATATTGGTAGCAGTATTTGTTACTATTCTTTTTTGTTTGATATACCCGTTGTTTAACATGACTTATTAAATATGTGTCTATATCTAAAATGAAAGCTACAAATAGTGTAATTTTTATTAAAACAATTTAGAACAATAATTAATAGGAATAATAGTTGCGACTTGTCAAAATTTCATGATATTTTTTTGTTTTTATGGATAAATTGCCGACAGCTGAGTTAACAGTTGTTAAGTAATTTCTTACTTAAAATTTATATTTGACGTCATAATTCCTCATACCGATTGGTTAAAATTATTAGGGAGAAAATTATCAACTTAAAGTATCTACTCTGCGAAAATGTGGTGTTCCATTCTCGCAGAGTAAAGATATCTAAAGATACCTCGTGCAATCGATGGCGAAACATCGGTAAACAATTTTAGTTAGACGCGGGCCAAACCCAAGAACCAAGATTTCAACCTTTTTAATAATTTTACAATATTTTAATTATTTTCTTAAATCACTAAAAATCTATTACCTGTAAAATGTTGTATGTCTCTATTTATAATTTGATTTATAAAAAACGAAACAAGATATCGAATAAAATAGAGGATTTTTTTAATAAAGAAGTTAAATGGTCACAGCAAAATGCCTTATATATCAGCACTGTCAAATTTGCCCACACACAAAGGGTCCGAAAGTTATAATAAAAATATATATTTTTATTCTAATATTGAAGGTCAATACAATAACTTCCTAATGAAGCGCGTTAAAACCTTTTTTATACGAAGTAACTAATATTATTTTGATTCACTCTATCACCCCTATTATTTACGAAATCACTTTTTCAGAAACCCTGTATATCTTTTTTATGGTTTATTTGTTTTCTGAAAATATAAATTTAAAACAAAAATATTATTTGGTGTTTCTTCAGTATAAAAATATTTAATAATTATTTTAAGAAACTTTAAATTTATTTCATTTAAGCTACCACTTTTGCCATCCTTCTGGAATAAAGTAATTTATGTAAATATATGGCGCAAAATTTTGGCCACAACTTGACAACATTATTAAATTTTTAAAATTATAAGCTGTCCAACGCTTCTTTAAGCGGTCTAATAAAATAAAATAAAATTTAAGCAATCAGCCAGTTGTAACCACAATAAAACGGTATTTACTACTGCCGTAAGGCTGAGTCAGTTAACGTTATTATTAATGTTTAATTTATATAATTTTCATTCAATTTAAGTTATGTATTTGTAATTTATAATTGCAGTTAATTCAAACTGCCATGAATTGGAACATTTACCAATTTTTTATTATTGACTATAATCTACAGTTGCTAATATGTCATTTAAATTTTGGCTGCAAAACATCATTAAAATTTTTAAAGAATACGTTTTAAGCCATATTTTTTATGGTCAACAATTCAAAAGACGCTTTAAACCTTATTTAAAAATGACGTTAATATAACTGTGGTCAAAAAAATTAATTTCATTAAACCCATGTATCAGCTGGGAATTTTTAACCTCATTTTTTCTGTAGCTGGACGCATTTCGCAAGTTGCTTGATTTTTTAGTTTTTTAATGAGTTTTCTTTTTTAATTTGTTCTATTTTTGTTTTGGTATTTGTTACATTCCCAACTACAACAGCCGCCAGATTACTTGTTATATGTCGCGTTCTCCGACCTGTTTTTAAATACGGTTAATCAGGTGACAAATGATGATTTTATCATACTCAAAAATTATTTTCAACCGTTGACAACCATCAACAAGAAAAAATACGGCTTTGATTATTTTTTTACATTGTTTTGTTAAACACTGATGTAGATAAAACTAAATTTTGTTTTAAACAAAAAACATATTTTCTTTTAGTTTCTAATGACATCTATATTTAAACAAAATTAAGTCGAAAACTGCGTTTTGAATTGAAACTCCTTAAGAACTAAATTTGCGACCCCAATTACCATGAAATACGATATTAAGCTTTACGTTATTTGATTCACCAAATTAACTTTATTAACAATATGGCTTAATTAAACTTGCACCCTTTTATAAAAATAACTTTTTATTTAATTATGTTATTTTAAATATTGTGAACACCCTGTATAGGGAGTATGTAAGTTTGAATAATTTAAATATTTATGTAATTATTCCGATAATGAAAAAAAACACATCTTAAAGTAAGTTTCTGTAGTCTAATAGTGAAAGAAAAATATGGTTTTTGTCCACCGGTCTCAGGGTCCCAAGAAGATAGTTCCATTTGGTAATTTGCTCAAGTGACGTAAAGCCCTTATGTATATAAAAATATTACGTCACCTATGGTAGAGGCGCCCCCGTTCCCAGTGACCTTTGTAAAACGTCGGTTATGGTAAGCTGTGCCCGCCCCAGTTCCAGTGCCCTTTGTGAAGCGATAGGAAAAGTCGCCCATGGTACGCCCCTCCTGCCCCTTGGTGTATTCGTAAAAGAAAATGCCATATATATGGTAAAGGCGTCCCGTTTCCCGAAAAAGAAATGCGTGGTTAATGACAAAGACGGGGAAAAAATGTGTTGCGTAGCGGAGCTGCAAGGAGGTAGCTGCGTTGCTATAAGAAAAGGAAGATAAGGTTTATCTTCAGTTTCTGAAATATGGATAAATAGTGTTAGCCAGAGGTGTTGAAGAAGAATATAAAAAAGTGAAATAGTTATTTGCGTTGAAGTTGTTGTTTTACGTTGTGAAGACGGAGTTTAGAAGCAGCATGAGGCTGCATTAGCACTGGAAGCCGTAGCTCTAGTATGAAAAAAAGCTTTAGTTATGGTCTTGAATGGTGGGGTAAAATACGGTCCTGAGAAAGCTCAGGATATGGGTAAATTGGCACGCGGCTGCAGTAACCTGATGTGGAAGAAGAAAATGGGAGTGAAAGGCAGACAATGGTATGTGGAGAAGAAGTACGAGACAAATGGCCAATGGAACGCACCATCAAGGACATGGACAGGCAGGCAAGGTGAATACAGTACGATTCGACAAAGAAGGGACAATCTAGGACAGTATGTTTTTGTAAAGTGTTTAGGTAAATCTGTGATGTTTTTAAATTATTGTTATTTTTTTTGTTTTTGTTTACTTACTAGAAAAAAATATAATAATAGTAATAATAATTTAGTATGCAGGAAAAAGTAGCCTGAAATTAAAAATTGATAATATCTTTTTTTAACCCACCATATATGTAATATTAAGTTATGAAAAATTCATTGTTGATATACAATATACAGGCAAGGTCAAGACAATTTCTAATACTGCAGAGCTAGCTAATTTTAAATAAACATATTTTATTTACCAATTTAGGGGTTTTTGTATAGAACATAAAATATGTTGCAAAGTTAATGAGTAATAACACTATGTATTCAAAGTGTTTTATATAGAAGGTATAGAATTTAGGTCACTATTCTCTAAAAAATAATCTTAACCGTTACAACTATATTTAAATAAAACTATTTAGAGAAAAACTTAAAATTAATTCCGTTAACAATAGAAAAAAAACTATTTTCTTATGATCAATGACAAATCTTTTATTAAAAAAAAATAATTTTAATATTTATTTAATTATTTTAATAATGGTAAAAACACATCTTAAAGTTAAACATATAACATTTTAAAATATTGTCAAAGCTTAGACCTCGAACTGGCAAGGTAAATTTTTAGGTCGAACGGGCAAGGTCGTAAGCGTACTAATTCACCAAAAAACCGAGTTCCACTTTGTATATAAACAGAGGTACCCTAGAATGCAGGGGAGAAGTTAAGAAAAAGAAATTAGAAAAATATTAGATAAGAACTAGGTAGTAGAAGTGAGGTCAAATATAAAGTTAAAGTTTTAGTTAAGCCTCCGTACGGGCTACCCCTAGTGGGGGGTATGCCCGTACTAAATTTAGTTTGTCAAATAGTTCCTGTAGTCTTATAGTGAAAGAAAAAGATAGTTTTTGACCACGGGTCTCATGGTCCCAGGAAGAACGTTCCATATGGTATATTTGTCGTGGTGTGTTGTTTTGATTTTTTTTTGTTTTCTTTTTAAATTTTTCATCGTTTAAAATTAACCTTTTCGTTCTTTTTGTTTTTTTAATGAGATTATTTATCTTAGGTAATGATCTGATTACTGCTGCAATAGATTTTTTTATTTTTGGGCAATCTACAAAGGCTAAGAGCCCAAATACTAAGGTACCGTGGGTGTTTTAAGCAAAGCAAGTGGAAGTTTGTTGACGCAGGCCTCAAATATTTTAGAAGTTTTGCGGAAAAGAAAAGACCTCCGCGGGCAGAGGATCTACAATCTAGAAAGTCTAGGAATTAAAGCACGAACAAAGATCGTTGCCTGTCCAGTTGGACCGTATAAGGATGCATACGTGCAGCACCACGAGTTTCTCTCTTGGCAACCGTGAGTAAAGGAACTACACTGAATAATTCCTCAGAGCAGAAGCCTTAATTATGAAATAGCGATAAATCCCCCATAATGAGCGAAAGAAGAAAGCCTTTCTGTAAGCCAAGGATCAGTTATGAGGCAAGAAGTCCTTTTTAACATGATTCCTTTCTTTTAATTCTTTTTTTCCTTTATTAGAAGAGTTTTAAATGGAAACCCAATTATGGAAAAGTCCACAATTGGTTACCATAATCTGTCCATATGGTAGAGAAAATTTTTAAACTAGTTAAACTAGTTAGATTTTTTTTTGAGAGCCTATTAGGTTCATTAACATCACACTGATTTTCAGCCGTTTGGTTCTTATTAGTAAAGGTTATTCCGTTTAGGAGAAAAAATGGCATATTTTTTTACTTATGCAAGAATTGAAAATATGCATTTTTTCCTCTTAAATAAAATACCCTGTACGATGTGTGTAGGTAATTTTTACAAAAAAATAAGAAAAAACTTTATTTAAACATATTACAAAAACGTCTTAGTTTTGAACTACGGGGCGTTAAGTTTTTTTGTATATTGTTTTTTATAATAACTTTTATACGCATTCATATTTTTAAAAATTTAGGAGACGCACCTTTTGCACTAGATTACATAAAAATCTTTTTTAAACCTTATTTATTTTAAAACACATTCAATCTCTTGACTTTTTTTTGTTTAATGTACGGTTTCGCGTAAATCAATAAAAATCATTTTTTGACATGGTCAGTTTGTATTTCTAGTATGAGATTCTACATTAAAAATTAATCTTCGGTATTTATCTTTTAATTTGATAAAAATTTGACCATGCCGAGAAATAGTTTTTATTTATTTACGCGAGGACCCTACATAAAACAAAAACAAAAAAATCAAGAGACCAAATTTGTTATAAACTAAATGAATATTTAAAAATAAATATATATTTTAGAAAAATGCAGTGGCTTGCAAAAGGTGCGTTTTCCAAATTTTTAAAATATTTCTGAATTGGTATAAAAGTTATTATAAAAGACAAGATTTTAATTAAAAAAATTAACACCTCGTAGTTCAAAAATTAAGACGTTTAGGATATATGTTTATATGAAGTTATGTTCTTATTTTTGGGTGAAAATTCACTTAAAATTTTTTGCATTTGTTTAGAAACACCCTGTAGTGACACAGACATAAACATTACACATAGACATGTTTGATATAGAATTTAATAAAAGAGTCAAAATATATGAGCTGTTCCATTTAAAATGCCCAATTAAAAATAAAAGTTTTATTTTAGAGACACCATGTTTATTTATAAATACTCTTAATTTGTGTATTTAAACAAACATTCTTTGGTTTTAAGTTTATAAATATAAATATAAAAATAAATAAAAGGTGAGGAAACCTGTATACATATATTCTATATGACTTTAAGAAAATCTTTCCCGTGTAAAACTTTTATCAAATATTAAAATAAGATCCTAAATATTGACTGTATAAAATTATATTAATTTTTTTAAATATGTTTATTGCTACTATATGAGCCAAACAATTTTATTCCGACATTACAACGCTTGAATATTTTGGCGGTGCTTGGTTGTACTACAAAGCGGTTGTCATGTACTACAAAACGGTTGTCATACCAATAATTTGGCCTATAACAAAGTTTATATTGGTTTTATTTTATTGAGCTATAATATTTTTTAACTTGTTTAATTAGGCATTAAAAAAATTATAACCAACAATTTTTAGCAATTATGCAAAGCCTTTAGTTAAATTTTAAGCTGGATTCGCATCATCATCATCAATAAACTTTGTAGAGTTTTGTATTTGGTATAATTAAAACCAAGTACTTAATTAAATTAGAAAAGAGCATCAGTTAGTTAAGCTCTTTATAAGTACTTAAACGCCTTATATTAAACTTTTGTAAAATATGAATACAAACGAAATTTTTACTGGGCGGTAATTAACTCTACTACTAAAAGAATATTGGTATTTTAAATGTGTAAAATACAAAAATTAATTAAAATATAAATTATTTTTGTAAAATATTGATGGGTTTTTGACAAAACATCTTAAGCGACATTCGTTTATTTTACGGGAAACGATTTTTTTTTATTGAGTTATTTTTAAAACAAAGTTGGTGATTTTTCGTATATACATAAGTGCACGGTGTTATTTCAGGTCTCCGATTTTGTTTAAAAATAACGCGATGGGAAGAAAAAATTGTCTCCCGTAAAATTAACGAATGTCGCTTACGATGTTTTGTCAAAACCCATTATTATATTATTCTCAATTTTAACTATTGCCCTTATTAAAATATCACAAAGAGCATTTGCTATAAAGTTAAGTATATAGAATTTTTGTGTAAATTTTGTATTATTATTTAATTTACTTTAAAGGAAAAACAATCAAATTAAAAAAATATATACAGTGTGTCCACGGATGGACTTAACTATACCTGTAAATATTTTTACTTTTAATATTAAGCTAAAGTTGTATTTTTAATGAAAAAAATTGCATTGGCTGAAATGCTAAAAAATAAAATAAAAATTTTCGTAGAATATACAAGGTAATTTTAAATCGCAAAAATATTACCCTAAAAAATAAAGAAAAAATAATCCAAAAATATATTTTTGAAACGACCTAATTAAAAAGCATAAAAAGTCATCAAAAGTGTCTTACAAAATTTACTATTGGCTATGGATACTAGGGAAAATTAAGGGTAACGTAACGTAAAGAAAGTACTAAAATTAAAAATGCTATTTTTCAATATATAAAAAAATAGCATAAAAAAGTTTAAAAATGATACTGATAGATTTAAAATTATAAAAAATTAATGTTTGCATAAAAAAGTAAAATAAAATATTATTGAAGAAAAACCAGTTAATTTTAGTTTACACTTAACTTTTCTTAGTAAAATAAGAAAAAATGTATAAGACTTTTGTATAACTTTTTAACGCTTTTAAATAAGCGGTTTAAAAATACATTTTCCAGTATCTTTCACATTTTTTAAAATTATTTTTTACAAATTTTAGGCACCCTATATATCATTGGGCCATTTTATTATATCTTTTAGCATTTTGGACAAAGCAAAAAAATGTATAACAAAATATTTTTTTAATATTAGAAATAAAAAAATCACGTATGTTTAGGTCCATTCGTGGACACATTGTATACATATACAGGGTGTACAGTTACTTAAAGGGCTCATTTTACAACAAAAACTAAGCAAAAAACTTTTTATGAACATATGTCGTTAACGTCAAGTTTTTGAGCTACGGGGTATTAAACATTAAAGAAAATATTATTTTTTTAAAGAATTTTTATATCTATAAAGATATTTTTAAAAACATTTGAGAACTACTTATATGCATTAGAAGACATTACATACAGAAGAAAAACAGTTTTAACGGGTGTCGTCCATGAGCCATTCAAGGCAAATTAAAAAAAGCAGTAGTACGCCACTAATTTTATCTTAGATAAAAATAAAAAGTAATAAATTTCCATTTAGTTTAATGCGAATTTAATATCTTTTTTTTTCATTTGATGTACGGTTTTTGCTTAAATAAGTAAACACAATTTGTCGGCATGGTCATTTTGTATTGCTTCTATAAAATGCTACGGTGAAAAATAACCTTTATTGCCCATTCTTTAGTTAAAAAGGACTTAGCGAAGAAATGATTTCTAACGATACCTTAGATTTCTTATATTTTTTAATCCCAGAATTATATTTTGTAAATAAAAGTAAAAAATATTCCTTAATTTGATTATAAAAGTAATGTATACTGCTATATTACATATGTTCAGTGTTGTTTCGTTTGTAAGATGTAGGGTGATAAAATTAAGAAAAAAAAGTTAATATTTTATAATTATTTTTACCATTTTTAATCCCATTTTGTTAAAGTTTAGTTAGTAGTTGTTTAAAGAATCAACGTAAGTCTTCAATTAAATTAAAATTATTTGTGCCAGTGTTGTCTCTGTGGGTACCAGGGCCTATATTATTAGGTATTGTGGTTTAATATTTTTATTTTAACTGCGCAAAAATACCAGTTTTAAATATGGCTTTGTTAAAAACAAACTCTTTTTAAATTTAAAAGTATTCGTGGAACACATAAAATAAAAACCCCAATAAAATATCTAATTTCAACCTTAAACCGGATTTTTATAAAACACAATGCTGAATTATTACTAAAATGTATTTTTAAAAGTTTTTATTTGCTTCTTTCTTCAAATACTTTAAAGAATAAGTTAAAATAGCTTAAATTTTTTAATAGCAGAATGCGGAGAAGAAACAAAAAACCCCAATGTTATATTTTTGAATGACTAACCGAAAAAATTTATTATCTATTATCCGTTTCCCAAGAATTTTACCTAGCAAAAACTAAGTCTACCCTGAGCTGGGTTTTAAAATTAATTGTGCCATCAAAAAATATGCAAAATAAATTATCCAAATCCAGTTAATAATTCTAATAACAATTTTTTATTGGAAACAAATATTATTATTCCAATATTCCAAAAAAATATTTTGTTCCAAGTCACCATGAATAGCTTATTTGTAATGAAGCATGACTTTTGATCTGTATTTCAATAAAGACCTACGTTTTGCATTGTAAGCATTTCAAAGCTGAAGTTCTGAAAGCTGACTAACAAATCTGATTGTTACAGCTTTTCATCACTAAATCTTGTCACTTTAAATTTGGGACGTTTCTTTGAAGCTAAGAAATCAGACTCTGTTAATTAATGTTTCCAACAGAGCTGTCCTATTTGCGATGTTAAGGGGAAAATATAAGAAAAGCCCTCTGAAAACACAATTGGTGTTTTTAAATCACACTTTTGTGTTTTAGTTTATGTTTTATTTTACTTAAATTATGTTAGTTTTTTTTAATAAATATTTTAGTGTTATAACTAGAACAACTGTTAGTTTAGTGAACTGAAAGGCAAATAGGGCCTAATACTTATTTAAATAAAATTAATTTTATTAGCTAAAATTTTACAATGGTAAAAAAACTATTTTAATTAATGGATAAATATGTCACTAACTCAGAAAAATTAAAATTTGAACAAAATTGTCTATGTTTTTTTGTAAATAATTTTTAAAGTTCATTAAAATTTATTCCACAATTTGCAAGTTTAAACAACTTTACAATGTTGTCAGTGCTTATGTGAAAAACGCAACGTTAAATAAATAGGCCAACTAAGAAAAAAGCAATAAAAGGGATGTCGTAGTTTGTATCTTTTGTGACGTAGACAAGATCCAACTACGTTATCGGAGTATGCGAGGTTTTAAATAATTTCGCGGATATTTTCACAAAAATGCAAATTTTAGCAATATTACGAAAAATCTCGAAAAAAATCAATCTCTCTACACTAAAAAATTGCTACCTTAGCAGTTCATGGCAGAGTGCCTATTAAAATTTTAGGCCCGTTTGCCTTGTCATTCAGCAAAAAACTTTTTGAACCCTTTTTGGGGCACTATCATACCATTTGTATACATATACAGGGTGTCCAGTAACTTAACCGACAAACCTTGGTGTGATTTTGTAACGAAAATTGGGAAAAAACTTTATATAAACATATGTCCTAAACGTCTTAATTTTTGAACTACGTGGTGTTAAAAAAATGAATATTGGTTTTTTTACATATTTATTTGTATACCAATCTAGATGCTTTTAAAACATTTAAACGACGCTTCCTATGCATCAAATGGCATTTTTTTTGCATACATGAAAAACAATTTTTACCAATCTCTTGATTTTTTTAAATTTGATGTACGGTTTTCGTGTAAATAAATAAATAAAAACTATTTTCAGCATGATCAGTTTTAATAAATTTTGAAGTAAAAATCATCATTATCATTTGATGGCCCTTGTTCTAAAGTGAACAATCTTCATTAATACGTTTTAATTGAACAGGGATATAAGTTACCTTATGGTTGTATTTTACAGCACTTAGTTTAAATAAATTACTTTTTAGGCCATGACTACATACATAACTAATTGTTCAAACCTAATAAAGAATAAATTGAATATCTAGGTTTTTTGTTAATTTTTTTGTCGACATAACATGAAAATTAGGTTTTATAACTAGGCCCTTTACTTTTTCTTTAATAAGATAGAAATTCGATCTTGCCAAGAAATGTTTTTTATTATTTAATTAAAAACCGTAACTACATAAAATAAAATAAGGAAAAAAGATGTTCCAAACAAAATGGATATTAAAGAAATATATAAATATTTGATAAAGATGCAGTGGCAAACCATTTTTTTCTAAAAATCTTTACCTTAAAACCTGCATAAACGACACTCGTAACAATTATTTTTTTTTTAATTTATCCAAATTTGTATAAAAGGTATTGTAGTAGTTCAGAAATTTAGTACGTTTAAGACATCTGTTCATATAATTTTTTTCTGATTTATTAATTAGAAATGGCAAGAGATACGGAGTTAGTTAAATAAAAACAAAGGTAAAGTTTTATGTGCCTAATAACATGTTGTTTAAACGAAATTTTAAATTTCGAGTATTTCGGAGATATAAAAAAAAAAATATTAAATAAAAATTTGTTTTGTTTTATTTTTGGTCTAATTTAAAATTTTGGTCTAAAATAAATTGCACTTTTTCTGCTTTATTCAATGGTATAATTTTATTTGAAGTGCGACGTTTTGTTTTCGTAAGATCATTATCAAATTTTAAAAACTGTCCTAATATTTTAGTATTAAGATTTAAATGCCGATTTTAATAAAATTGTTCATATATCACACATTAAGGTTTTATCCCAAGACGGACCAGTATGTTTGCAAATTTGATAAAAATTATATACAATTTAAGTTAATAAATTACTTTATTTAATTAAGCCAAACTACACTCCTGATTTTTTAATATAGAAATTTCAAAGCCAATTTTATTTTAAGTTTACATCATGGTTTAACCGTAATACGGCTCTGTATTTTTCAGAGTTCCGTAAAAATAGTAAGCTCTACATTTTAAAATAATATGTTAGTTTAGTAAAAAATAATAACTAAAGAATGCACAAAACATAATTGATTAAATCATTTACTCATACAGAAATAATTTTTATATAAAACTTCTTTTAATTTTTTGTTTCTACTTATGCTTATCCAACAACAGGAATTTTTTTTTTTGATAGTTTCTTACTGCAATTTATTTAAAATATCAGAAAGGCCTTAAAAACAAATAATAAGGTTCGGGGTAGATAATTTTTTTTTTAACATTGACGGAATGACGGTATTAATAATTTGCGCATAATCATGCAAAGGCTTCCTAAGTTGTTTTGCACTTGCGCATATTAAGGATCTCACCATCATGCCTTCAATGTTATTAAAAACAAATTATCTTTTACCAGCTTAATTATATGTTTTCAATGTTTTCTAATATTTAAGATAAATTACAGTTAAAAATTATCAAATTCATTTTGCTTTGTTGTTAGGTTTACCTGACTATACAAAAGCTAAACCAAGTTTCGTATAAAAATTGTTATTGTTTAAATAAATTGTTTGATTATTTATTTTTTACGCATCTTTAAGTTTTTACTTTTTACTAAACTAATGTAGTTTAAAATGTACAACTTACAATTTTTATCGAATATCGTTATTCGAATGAGAAATGCGTATTACGGTTAAACCATAATGTGAAGTTAAAAAAATCTCTTTGAAATTCCGATATTAAAATATAGGACTGTATTAAAAAAATGTAAGGTAAGGGAGTTTCGTGGCGCTTGTGGCTGCTTCGGTTGTATCGGTAGCATCGATCTCCGGAGTTAAGCAGTGAAGTGCGCGCCCATAACTTGGATGGGTGACCGGCGTTGTCGGTTTTAGGCAACGGCACGCGGTGTTCTGCTCGGAAGTAAAACGAACGGACCGAGCCGCAACCATCCAAGTTATGGAATGAATGGTGTGTGAATGGGAAGAAGTAGGGGTCAAGGTACAATAAGCCTTCAGGCTGCAGTGCACCACCTAGGGGGACGGTCGTCGGACCTGGGTGGGATGACCCCGAAAGGGAAAAAAAGGGAGTTTCGTTAAGTTTTGCGAAATTTATTAAAGTAATTTAAAGGTAATTTGTTTTATTAAGTTTCTAAAAATATAGGTCCGTATTAGAAATAAACCTCAATGTGTAGTACCTCATTAAATTTGTATTAAAATTGGCTTTTAAATTTTGATATTAGAATAACCGTATTAAAATAAAAAGTTAATGATAAGCCTACCAAAAACTTGGCAGTTTAAATAAAATATCACCTCTCGATAATTTAAAAAAATGACAATGTTAAAATGCATTTTTTTTAATTTGAATAAAAAAACACAGGGGAAAATAAAACAAATTTCTAATTTTTGTTCGTATCCCTTACCATTTCCAAAACACCTATACTGGCCGTCCTTATCTTGTACACGTATATTTTTTTAATTTATTAAACGAATAAAATTAAAATTTTAAAAAATCTTGGCCAACAATTTGTGTTAAGTGTTTTAGTGGTTGTCATTGTGAAATTTACTTAAAATTCTGCCCATCCGTGGACACTCTGTATTTTGACATTATAATATTGTGTCAAATTACACATTTATTATTAATGATTAATATTAATATTGCCATAACAGTATTGGCCGTCTGAGGGTGTAAAAGTGATTTTAAATCTTTATTTAAGCCCCATTATTCTATCAACAAAAAAAAGTAAAAAAATATTTTTTTGCTATACAAATATACCACATTTCTTTTACTTTTATGTGGTAAGTAAGATAAAATTTTGTTTCATTTTTACAGTCCTTGTCTGTTATTGTTATGGCTAGCACTTCATTTAGAGTAAATTTCTTAAAACTGCTCTTCGTTGCTATAAAACCGGTCCAACTTCAAACAAGTATTTCACAAACTTTTTGCGCTTTGGGAAATTACCATTAAGGGAAAAGTACAATACTTTAAGAGCAAAAGACATTTTCTGTAAACGATCAACTAGTAAGCCGGTTTGCCCAGCATTAAATCTTAGTATTTTGACAACTTTTAAAGTTACTGTTAATTGATTAATGTTATACAGGGTGTCTCACGATGATTTGTGATAATAATTTGTTTTATATGCTAGGCCTCAAAAATTTTGAGACATTTGGCAACGTTATAGGGTTAGTAGGAGACATGCGACTAGAATATTTTACAGCTTTACTTTCAATTATATCGGAGGTTGATGTCAACTAATGTAAAAGGTGCAACAAAATGGGGGTTTCAAATAAAATATTTCAAAGACACTTCCTTTGAGCCCGTATATTTTTGCCTCAAGTGGTTCTAAAAACATAAATTTACAAATTAGCCTATATTGTACACATTACTAAATAAGATTATAATTACACTTAACTTCATAAATAACTTTGGCAAAAAATATTATGCTTACCTAAAAACATACAGGTAAAAATTCTTAATACAGTCAAGAATAAAAATGCACCAAAAATACGTATATTAGAACCACTACTTGAATAGGCCCGGTCAGTACCAAGACGCTATTTTTATACCTTTACTGGGCAAAAAAATATCTGTTTAACGACGATACAAAACTCACTGGAATTTCTTTCTTTCTTAATACATATTTTGCTACATTCGCCCCCGTAATTAAAGCTTGGAGTATATCAAAAGCTTTAATTAGCATTTTCCAGAGAGGGTTTAGGACTCACAAACAGCTTCATGTGACTTGCATGAAACAAACCACGATCCTTTTCAGAGTCGGGGTGGCACAAAACGTAAGTGGCTGCACCCACTTTCTTTTTATTTTATAAGGACCCTCAAATAACAACATAAATTTTTTAATTTCTGAGTTAAGTAAGGAGGACACCGACTGAGCACGCAAAAGCACTAAGTCGCCCACGTTAAATTCCCTATACGGCCTCCCAGGATTCGTTACAGCTCGCCTGGCAGCGCGGCCTAACATGAATTCGCGGGCTAACGTCATCTTAACTTCCTGACTAGGCGCATTAGGATTAGCAGGGAAACTGCAACTATCCTTAACTAAAGATACTGGTAGTTCCCCAAAATGTAGTTCTCTAGGAGCAAATCCCGTAGTTTCGTGAGTGACATTGTTTAGGAAATCCGACAATTTAGGGACTTCGTAAGCCCACCTCGTATGTTGGTCTGAGCAAAAGGTTCGAAATAAACGGGAAAGTTCCCTCATACACCGTTCAACGGGGTTAGACTGCGGGTGTCTTACAGAGCTAAATATATGTTTAACCCCTAACGGTGCTAACGTTTTTTTCCAAATATTAGCGGTAAACTGGGTACCGTGGTCGGTAAGGATTTTTTCGATTTTACCAAATTTAGGTAAATAATCAAGTACTAAGCGATTAAGTATAGCGCGAGAAGAAGCTCTTTTAAGAGGATAAAGTGTTACGTATTTTGAATACTGGATCGGGGTAATGGGCCATAAAGGTCTAAAGAAATTATTTCATTGGTACGACTTGGGATAATAGATTGAAGAGGTGGCTTAGGTAAAATAGAGACCTTAGCCTTTTGGCATATTATGCAATGTTTTAAGACATCCTTTATAGTCTTAAACATATTTTTCCAATAAAAATCATTTTTTAACGCCATCCAAGTCTTATACGTACCAAAATGACCAAACGCTTCGTGATAGACCTTTACGCATTCGCGAGTAACAGCCTCGGGCACACAGAGTACAAATGGATCGTCGACCGTACATTGGTAAAATAAAAGACCTTGATGAAAAACGAAGTTGGGGTAATCGCCCCCTGACCTTTATTAATAGAATTAATTATGGGACCAAACATTTTGTCGTCCGCTTGAAACTTAGGAAAGTTATTTATTAATTTTCTAAAATCATCCGTTGGCTTTATGGCTAAACCGGCCAAAATAAAACACCTATCCGATGGCGTCGACAATCTTTGGACGGGAAAACGCGATAATACGTCACTTATTACATTATCTTTTCCGCTAATATGACGTATAGTGAAATCGTATTCTTGAAGAGCTAATGCCCATCTTGTTACACGGGGAGTAAGTAAGCGACATGTTTTGATATACAATAGAGCACGCGCGTCGGTAAGCACAAAAAATGACGGCCCAACAAATATTTTCTCCACTTTAAGAGCGCAAAGACGACCGCAAGTACTTCCTTTTCAAAAGAATTATACGCCCTCTCCCTATCTAATAACAATCTACTTGCATAAGCAATCACGTGCCGTTGCCCGTCCTTCCGCTGAAAAAGTTGCGCCCCTAGTCCATATTCACTGCTATCCGTCTGGACATAGTACTCTTCATTATGATCAGGATGATATAAGAAAACTTCCGCTTTTAAAAGTTCCTTTAATTGATTAAAAGATTTTTGTTGCTCAGAATCCCATGACCATTTAGTATTTTTTCTAAGAAGCCGAGTAAGCGGTTCGGCTACTGACGAAAAATTTTCACAAAAATTCTATCATAGTTGCAAAGCCCGAGAAAACTTTGTAACTGTTTTGTATTTGTAGGGACAGGAAATTTTTTTATGGAATCTACACGCTCCGGATCGGGTTTAATTCCCTCAAAAGTCAAAATATATCCCAAGTAGTGAAGTTCGTCCGGTAAAAACTTACATTTTTTAAATTTTAAAGTAAAACCGGCCTCAGCTAAACGAGAAAACACTTTTTCTAAATGTGTTAAATGGTCTGAAAAAGTTTCCGAAAAAATAAGGAGATCATCCACGTATGCTATAGTAAAAGCATCAAAATCCGGACCAAGTATTTTTGACAGGCAACGAGTAAAAGAGGAAACCGCGGTACACAATCCGAACGGCAACACGGTAAATTGATATGTCTCGGTACCGACTAAAAACCCCGTGTATTTCTTGTCTTCCTCTCGTAACGGAATTTGAAAATAACTTGAGCTAAGATCTAAACAAGTTTTAAAGCGCGCCCCGGATAGAGATTTGATAATTTCATCGATAGGGCGTGGTAACTCGTGGTCCCGTTCCATGACGGAGTTTAAACGACGAGCGTCGAGGCAAACGCGCACGGTACCATCACGCTTTACAGCGGTAACCAAGGGATTAATGTACGGCGTCGCGGCCCGTTCGATGACGCCCCAGGATTCCATTTTTCGTATTTCAGCAAAAATCGCATCTCTATGTGCAAATGGGATCGGATATTGTTTGACCTTAAAAGGTGTATAATCATTTAAAATTATTTTATGGGTATACAAAGGTGTTCTACCTGGTATATCAGAAAAAATGTGCTGATAAGACACGAGAAGGTCGCGTAAATTATTTTTTTGTTGGTGGTCGAGGCAAGAAATGTTTTCAATAAATTTACAATCTAAAAAACTAGTTTTATTTACATTTAAAATATGTTTAGAAAATGTATTTTTATAAAAGAATTTTGTTTTACTGCCGTAGTACGAATCGGTTGTAAATTTTCAGGACTTTTAAATTCATGAAAAGTATTAGTATATTTTATTTCGATATGGGCTTCATCATTAAAAAAAATAATTTTTTCATTAGAAAAAAAATGTTTGCCTTAGCCCTATAAAGAAAATCTGATCCTAAAATGATAGGAAAAACTAAGTCACTTATAAGTAAAAATTCGTGTTGAAATTTTAAATTACCTATAACAAATGGTATTAGCATTTGGTGTGTTATTCGCCTTTCTTTTGTGCGAAACGCCCCCGTAATACGCACACCAGTTACAGGAAAACAAGGTATCTTGCAATGAAATTGTATAAGCTGATTATAAACATCCCCTGACATGCAAGTTACTTCAGACCCCGTGTCTATTAATGCCGGGAAACTATAATTAAATATATTTAAAGAAATAATAGGTGAACACTTATTTTCAGCAGAAGTTTCACATTCACATTCTGTGAGTAATTCGTCAAGAGGGTTGTTTATAATAGCAGCCCTTTTAGTTAAATTATGACCGATTTCCGGGCTCAAAGATCGGCATGCTCGTTTTCCGATTGATTAGGCTCTTCTGAGTTTACAAAATCAAGTGTTTGTTTTTCCGGTTTTTGATGGTAAAATCTTTGTGTATTGTCGGATGTGTGTCTCGTTTGGTTTAAAACATTGCGACTTACATGGTCAGCTTGTTTTAAACGATCAATAGCCTCATTTAAATTTCTTACACCTATTAAAACGGTAGAAATGTGAGCCGGGAAATGTCGGGAAATGAGTTTAATAAAAATGTCCTCAGGTAAAGGAGGATTTATGTGCTTTGCCATGCCCAGAAATTTTACAAAATGCTCGACATAAGATCCTTTTTCATAAGTCCCAGATTCAATTTGTAATTTAACACGTAATTGTTCGGTATCGTCCCAGAAAAGATTTAAAAAAGCGTGTTTAAAAGTAGGAAAATCTCTAAAAGAAGTTACAAAAGTATCACCCCAAATTTTAGCTCTACCTTTAAATTTATCCGCTAACATAAAACTTATATTTCTAAATGGTATTCCAGTAGCTTCTAAAAAATTTGAATTTGCCCAGTAAAGTCAATAGGGTGTATACTACCCTCATTATCAAAATATGGTATAGCTGAAAAATTAAACGCGCTATTCAAGTTTGGGTTATTACAAACTACATTATTGTTAAATTGATTACAATTACTGTTATTTGGTGTATTATTTTGATTAATATTTAAGTTTTTAAGTGCATCTTGCACGTTTTTTTGAACTAAATAACTAATTAAATTGTTTAAATTTCCTGGAGGTGTTGCCGGCATTGCTGGCAAAGGCATGTTCATGGCAGGATAAAAACTGGATGACAAATATGGAAAGTTCCTACCTTGATTTGTAGTCAACGGCGTTACCGGGGTTGATGGCCTTGGTGGTAGGCCTCCGCAGGCGGATGTTAGAGGGGGCCCCTGGCTGATTCTGGTTCGTGGTCTTGCGCCTGTTGACTGCCAATTTTCCATATTTGGGGTGGTTTCTGTTGTTGGCTGCTCCACTCCTGGAGGAGGAGGATGGATCTGCGGTAGTCTTTCGGTGGCCGCAGCAGTACCCGCTTCAAGATTTCGTCGTTGAAGTCTGGTAAATGGGGGTCTAACTTCAGGTGTTCTTGCTAATCCCGGTGTAGGACTCATGTTTGACATGTGTCTTTGGAATTTTATTGCCACTAGTTGGGTGCCAGATGTAACAAAATGGGGGTTTTAAATAAAATATTTCAAAGACACTTCCTTTGAGCCCGTATATTTTTGCCTCAAGTGGTTCTAAAAACATAAATTTACAAATTAGCCTATATTGTACACATTACTAAATAAGATTATAATTACACTTAACTTCATAAATAACTTTGGCAAAAAAATATTATGCTTACCTAAAAACATACAGGTAAAAATTCTTAATACAGTCAAGAATAAAAATGCACCAAAAATACGTATATTAGAACCACTACTTGAATAGGCCCGGTCAGTACCAAGACGCTATTTTTATACCTTTACTGGGCAAAAAAATATCTGTTTAACGACGATACAAAACTCACTGGAATTTCTTTTTTCTTAATACATATTTTGCTACAAAGGTTTGTCGGACAATATGTATTATTCGCTATACTACTAAACAATATAAAGGCCAATATCTCGAAAAGGTCGCCCTTAGACGATTTTTACAAAAATGCCAGTTTTGTGTAGAAAACACAAGAAAGTTTATTGGTATATCTAGATGGTACATACAGGGTAGCATAAAAAAATGCGACGTTTAAGAGAAACTCAAAGTACTGTAGAAAGCGCCCTCCACACGACAAAATTAATATCAAATTTAAAAAGTTAATGTTAAAAAAAACCATAATACTCAGTTTTGATAAAATATTTAAAACCTATTAAAACTTATCAAAATAAATTTAGATAATTATTTTCACTTTGTATTTTTCTTATTATTAACTTTTGGATATAGTTATATTTGGTTAAATCTTTTTATTTTGGAATAAAGAATCTGTAATTTTTCTGTGTACCTTTAATCAACACCCTAAATTATCCTGAAATTATTTTATCTTAAATAAAAAATTATAACCACGCTCGAAAATGTTAAAATGACGCTTTTCTTTACAACTTTGTAGCCCTCCTCTTTCTTTAAATCATCATCAAATTGTCAAATTGGTGGAATATACACAGTTTAGCATGTAATTAACTCACCATATCTTAATCTGACACGCTCGACATTTTCTGATGAATATATTTTTGTTTTTACGATCGCCCCTGTATACGAGGCTCATATTTGGTAAAGGTATATGATCGAGTACAAGGTATCATCCGGACTTCCCTACCATAAGAATGCTGACACTCTATCAAGACGACCCTGCCCGGACGATTGTAAACACTGCAGCAGACAATAAGAACATGAAGATTCTGATAAATTTTACTGCCGAAGAACACGCATCCAGTGCTCTCAAGAATGGGTCCCTAAGATCTTGGAAAAAAAAAGAACTGACTGGACCTGGGAAAAATTAGCTAAATCAGAAAATTTAGACCGGCCACCATATTAACAAATACCTGGTCTGTTAAAAAGAGTTCTGAGTTTCTACTGACTGGGAAGGCATGCAGCTTTAAAAACTGGTGCAGAATGTATAAGGCTACGCTTTCACCGAGAGACCGAAATCACGAAGCCACGACAAGATTAAGCAGAACAATGTAGAGGCACCTTTTAATAAAATTGCCATAGATATAGCACGACCATTTCCAGTTCCACTACAGTCAGAAGTCTACCCAATAAAAAGATATTACCATTGCGGAGGTACTATTTTAGCAAGAGATTTGTCGCTATTAAGTAACATGAGAAATACATTCTGACCAATACAGAAATTTGAGTCCAAGTTTTCAAGAACAACTACTCTTTATCCCTAGTCAGATGGCATGGTCAAAAGGTTTAATAGAACTTTTGATAACTATTTAAAAATCAAAGTAAAAAACCAACAAAGTGACTGATATAGCTGTATACAGCCGTTTTTATTAGCATACCACTCCGCAATTCACAAAACCACTGGAACAACTTCTGCTAAAGCAATTTGTAGAATGGAATTGCGCCTTTCAGTTGACTTACTTACAGGACGACCTTTCACCTATAAAAACCAGCAAAAGCCTATGGAAGTCAACTTAGTAAATAGCTACAAGAGATACATGAAGCGGTGCGTACCAGGTTACAAAGGGACCGTAAGTCCCATCATATATGTACCCTATTTTTACTACAAGTAAAAGTGGTACATCTAGTATCAAGACCATAAAGATATTTGATCAAGACGATCAAACCTTGGAAGAGGGCACTGTTTCGGACTTTAAATAATAATTGTTTAGTTTGTAGATCTGTAGCTTAGTATTATTTAATTTAGTTTGATAATTTATTTAAATGATTTACCTTAGTTTTTCCAAGTTCCTTCAACACTTACGAAGGTTTTCGAAAGCGCTCAAGTTATACCCTCAAAAGTTTCGATGCATTCTGTACTAAAACCATTTTCGAGAAAATTTTAGATAATTCTCAATTTATTTACGGCGCTATAAAAGGACGACGGAAAACCTTCTTTTAGTTACTATAGTTTCGATCTTTGTACGGTTCATTTAGAGATATTGACAACTAAAGCTTTTTTTGTAGTTGTAACCATAGTTTGGTTTCATTGTTAATTAAAGGTATAAAAACGACGATAGGTGTTTCCATACAGGGTATTACTAGACGCTATAAATATAATAAGCGTGTTAAAGTTTACTTTTTAACAATGAAAAAGTACATGACAGATGCCTATATTTTGTTAATAAGATATTTACAGTATAGTTTTAATCACTAAAATTTTAACTAACTAGTGCCAACAAAAATTATGTTATAATAATTTTCATATATTCAATATAGTTGTTTTAAAACAAGAGTTAACATTCAATTAAAGTCGATAATCAAGATTCATACTTGATCTTTCATTTGGACTATAGGCCCTACCTATTATTTAAAAATGTATATTTATTTAGTGCTTTGTTCAGTAATAGGGTATGGTGACGTAATTTAAGAAATCTTATTAAAGAAATAATAGTGCGATATGCAATTATGTAGGGTAACTAAAATTAAATTATAAAGTTTACGCTTTTACCTAAAATTAAAGGTAATTTA
>JACEGR010005322.1:0-74579 GCA_014170235.1 Listronotus bonariensis
ATTTTTTTAAAAAAGTTATTCTTTATAAAAAGTTCTGCATGGTCTAAAATCTAAAATGCAATCATCAGATATAATTTTTTCAGAAGTACACGAGGTATGTCAAAAAATATGAATTTTGCTTAAGAGGAAAGTACCTCTATTTTCGTAATAATCGATTTTTTTTTAAGAAAAGATGTTTAGGATTATAAATAACATTCAAGAAAAACTCTTTTTTAAATGCTTTTCGGTAAAAATTTAAGTTTATACATTGGACCATATGAATAAAAAGAAGCAAATGCTTTTGCTTATAACTACCTATGCGAGAATGCTAATGATATAGAAGGATTTGGTAATTTTCTAGAAACCTGCGGCAACTCCGATTTTGACGAAATTTTTGCACACAATTTTTAATTTAAAGCTAAATTGGCACACAATATTTAATTGTCACATTTTAAAACCCCGTTTTTACGTATTTTACATTATGTTTGCATTAAATTGCAGGTATACTTTGAATCATTTTAATCCCAGTGTGCCATGAAGCCCTATATGTATGTATGGTTGCCGCATTATCAAAGAAAAGCTACGCAATTTAATGCAAAAATAATGTAAAAAACGTAGAAAAACGGGGTTTTAAAAATGAAAATCAAATATTGTTTGACACTTTAGCTTTAAATCAAGAATTGTGTGCAAAAAGAAGGGGGACATAGTAAAATTAGCTTAGTTCAAATTTGAACTTTGATGATGAATATCTCAAAAACGAAACGTTTCCGCTAGAAAATCTTTCAGATTCGTGATCAGCGCCCCAAAAACCCCCGTATACCAAATTTCGGGAAAAACGGAGTTGCCGCAGGTTTCTAGAAAATTACCTAATTTTTAAACATCTATTATTTAGGATCAAGCGAAGCCTCCGTAAAAATAATTTATTTTCGTAAAGGCTAGGAACCAAGCAATTAATAACAACCCCTAAAAATACCTACCAGAAAAATGAATACAACAATAAATAGTAACTATGACTATCAATATCAAAACTTGTGTCTGTCAAAAACTGACATTTTCATTTCATTTTTACATTTTTAAAATTTTTAGTGATATACTCAAGAACCATGGACTTAAGTAAACTTGTAAGTTTAGCTAGCTTTCATAATACCATCGTTACGATTTAACCTTTTTTATCTTAATTTTAGAGGACACGCATTGAATTTCAAAAGTACAAGTCACAAGTAAGTATAATATTGATTTAAAATTTGACTTAAATTCTAATAATGTTAAAATTTTTAGAATTACTTCTTTACTCCGAAATTCTACATTAAAAACTTTGGGGTAAGTACCTTTTGCATTTTTACAAATGGTTGTGAACGTCCCCATTCAATGCGATTAATATACAGAATGATTCAGGGCTTTGCTCCTTGGACAAATTCAAGCAAAAAGTTCCTATGGTCATGGCCATCGCTAAGTTTTTTAAATTTAGGGTAATTTTCTAGGAACCTGCCCATGTCTCAGTTTTTAGATAAACTAAATTTGGTAATTTTCTAGAAACCTGCGGCAACTCCGATTTTGACGAAATTTGGTATACGGGGGTTTTTGGGGCTCTGATCATGAATCTAAAAGAATTTTTGGCGGAAACGTTTCGTTCTTGAGATACTCATCATTAAAGTTCAAAATTGAACTAAGCTTATTTTCACTATATTCTCCCTTCTTTTTGCACACAATTCTTGATTTAAAGCTAAAGTGGCACACAATATTTGATTTTCACCTTTAAAACCCCGTTTTTACGTATTTTACATTATTTTTGCATTAAATTGCATAGCTATACTTTGAATCATTTCAATCCCAGTGTGCCATGAAGCCCTATGTGTATGTATGAGTATGCCGCATTATCAAAGAAAAGCCACGCAATTTAATGCAAAAATAATGTAAAAAATGTCGTAAAACGACAATTTAGCTTTAAATCAAGAATTGTGTGCAAAAGAAGGGGAATATAGTGAAAATAAGCTTGGTTCAAATTTGAACTTTAATCATGAATATCTCGAGAACGAAACGTTTCCGTCAAAAAAAAAATCTTTCAGATTTGTGATCAGCGCCCCAAAATACCCCGTATACCGAATTTAATCGGAGTTGCCGCAGGTTTCTAGAAAATTACTAAATTTAGTTTATCTAAAAAGTGAGACATGGGACCCATACCAAATTTGTACCAGATGCTATTGATGCTAAGAGGAACACTTGGGTAAAGAACATTTTTATTTTGGAGTTTGCGAAAAAGTTGATTTTTTGAAATTGAAATTGCTATGAAAATCTAAGTTTCAAAAGCAAATCCTCTATTTATATTTTTTCGCGGATTTAATAAAATTTTATCGACGAATCCTAAATATCTGATTTCTTTTGATAAAGGGCATCTGAAAATCTTGCATAAAAAAAATGTAGAGTGAAAATATTTCAAGTGGCAATAGTTTTTTAAAAATACAGATAATTTTGCAAAATTTGCGATTTCTCGATAAAATTTACAAAAAAAATACAAATAGAGGATTTGCTTCTGAAACTTAGCTTTTTCTAGGGGGGCGGCCAAATCAAAATAAACTTTTTTTTGGTAAATTTCTAGGAACCTGCGGCAACTCCGATTTTAACAAAATTTGGTATACGGGGGTTTTTGGCGGAAACGTTTCGTTCTCGAGATATTCATTATCAAAGTTCAAATTTGAACTAAGCTTATTTTCACTATATTTCCCCTTCTTTTTGCACACAATTCTTGATTTAAAGCTAAAGTGCCACAAAATATTTTATTTTCACCTTTTAAAACCCCGTTTTTCTACGTTTTTTACATTATTTTTGCATTAAATAGCCTGGCTTTTCTTTGATAATGCGGCAACCATACATACACATAGGGCTTCATGGCACACTGGGATTAAAATGATTCAAAGTATACCTATGCAATTTAATGCAATAATAATGTAAAATACGTAAAAATACGGGGTTTACCATTCTTTACCAAAGGGTCCTTCTTAGCATCAATATCATTTGGTTTAAATTTCGTGTGGGTCCCATGTCTCAGTTTTTAGATAAAATAATTTGAAAATCCTTGCGACACATGCCTATGGACATTATGTTCTTAACGTCCTAAATTTTGAACTCCAGGGGGTACTAGCATAGATAACCCTCATTTAGATCCGCAGTGGCAAGAAGCATTTTTCGGATTTTTACGACCTCGCGCAGTAAACAAATTGGGGTGTACGAACATGCGCACATGTAGATTCAACATCGGCTCCCCGACCGCGGTCTGACCGTGACGGTCATTAGCTACCATACTTTGAACGGGAAACCCAGACAGGCGTCAATGGATTATTTCTGATAATGCGGATAGTCTGTTTGGCGTCTGCGTCTCGGGGATGAGTGATATCCAAGAGCACAAACACATTTTTTGGTCAATGAAAAGTAACTTTTGTTTCGCGCAAGTAATAAGATAGGCAATCCATCCAGATCAGTGGGTACTAGTCCTTGGGTCAGTAATGAAATTGCCTTTATGATAAAAACACTTTTAAACTCTTTTATAAGGAGGGTTCAGTGCCGCATTATCCATTAGGCTGACTAGGCTATTGCCTAGGGCGCCATGAAAAAATAGGCGCCAAACAGGGGAGTAATAGGCTTCTAAAAAAGTTAGGGTCGGGTGGGGATTAGAAGTAATTTTTCTGCCTGGAAATAAATAAAACCGATGCGAAAAGGAGAGAATTTACCACTGAAAATAGGCGCTATGGAGGTTTTTGTTTTTTTTGCTCTTCAAAAATTTTTCAGTAGAAAATAGGCGCTCTGGCAATTCTAGCCTAGGGCGTCTCATACAGTTAATACGGCCCTGGGAGGTTCCGTTTGACGAGTCTACCACAAATATTCATACCGCCATATATGGAAGCGGCACTTTAACCTAGCCTGTTAATTTCAAATGTTTCGAGTATTGGACTGGGCGAACGCGTCACTTTTTGTCGGACAAGTTTACCCACAATGTTTTAAATGCAATAATTTTTAAACATTGTTCCAAAATCGTAAGGGTTACAGTCACGTAACCCTACCTAGTTCGATACCCGAAACATCTGTTTGAGCTTTATGGTTTTATGACTGCAACCCTTACAATTTTTGGCAAAATGTTTAAAAATTGTACGTAAAACATTTTGGTAAACTTGTTTGATAAAAAAGTGATGCATTTGACGAGCCCGACACCTGAAACATTTGACATTGACAGGCTGGGTTAAAGCGCCGCTTCCATATACGGCGGTATGAATATTCGTGGACGACTCGTCAAAAGAAACCTCTCTAAAAAGGTTTTAAAAGTGTTATTATCATGAAGTCCATTTCATTACTGGCCCAGAGACTATTCAGGGACACGGTAAATAAAATATTAGCGATAGGGCAATGCGGGCGAAAAAAGATCAAGACACCAAATAGATATGCGATAAAAAATTTATAAAAAATCAATTTTAGAAAAATTCTTACAGGGATATCACATTTCCTGAAAAAGTTTTTTTACATCTTTACCATCGTGCAGCTCAAAATCCAAGAAGTTTTATGACATATACTAAGTGACATAGAAATTCGAACACCCAGTTTAAATGGTTTTATTTTAATGAAATTTAGTGAATTTATTTATCTTACTGTAAATAACAATTGATAAAATTTTCAGCCTTATCAGTTCGACATTCCGGTTTTTATACGGTTTTTTTTTTAAATTCACTAACGATCTAAAAATGAATATTGCAGCCGCAGTAAAGATTCAAATTTGGCGGATTTTGGTTGTTGACATTCTTTACGATTGGTTACGATGCCTAAAGTACGAAGGCCTGTACGATTTCGTCAACTTAGTGAGTTTGATAGGGGTCGTATAGCGGGACTTCGGTAAGCTGGACTTTCTTTTCGGGAAATTGCAGTTGGAGTGCAAAGAAGTGTAGACACTGTGGTTAGGTGTTGTCAGGCATGGCTTCAAGAAGGCCGTACGCAAAGAGCAAGGGGCACTGGACGCCGCCGTAGAACAACAGACCGTGAAGATCGCCGCCTAAGATTATTGGCCTTAGGGACCGTGTCTCCACTACCAGGTCCATTGCAAATGAATGGTTTGCAGAACACGGAAGACCTATTGGCATGCGAAGTGTTTACCGACGAATGAGAAGTTTTCGCCTGTTTTCATACCGGCCACACTGGGTCCTCCCTTTAACTCGAGAAGACCGACGTAATCGCCTTGAGTGGTGCAGACAACGGTCACTCTGGGATCAGGAATGGAACAGTATTGTCTTTAGTGACGAGTCTTGATTTTGTTTAGGCATGCACGATGATCGAGCCAGGGTTACAAGGCGACGTGGTGAAAGGAGGAATCCACAGTTTTTGTTGAAAGACATGTTCATCACACTGTTGGAGTTATGGTTGGGGTGCTATAGCTTATGGCTCCAGGTCACCTTTAATCTTCATCAGAGGCAACATGAACGCGCAGCGTTATATCCAAGAAGTTCTAGAACCCCATCTTTTACCCTATCTTGACACTCTGGCAAATCCAACTTTCCAACAAGATAATGCCCGACCACATGTTGCAAGAGTCACAATAGACTTCTTTCAACGTAATGATGTCACATTGTTACCATGGCCACCAAGATCTTCCGACTTATCCCCAATTGAGCACGTGTGGGATATGATGGGTAGGAGATTGCTCAATTTGCAACGTCCTCCTCAGACTCTAGAAGCACTTCGAGAGGAATTGGTGGTTGCCTGGAATAAGATACCACAGGAGGACATTGACCACCTGATCAGAAGCATGCCTAGGCGCGTTGGAGAATGCGTAACACATCAGGGTGCATCCACACATTAAAAGTAAACGGGCTTTAAACCAATGCAATCATTTTGAAATTTTTATCATTTACTTATTATGCTTCATTAAGTAGTTATACAAAATTTTATTAAAATAAAACCATTTAAACTGGGTGTTCGGATTTCTATGTCACTTAGTATATGTTTATTTAGCACTCTGATCAGTTCTAATTATACTCTTTGGGTCTCGGTAAACTTACCAGCGACAGCGGCGAACAGCTGAGCGGTAAGCGTTAAAGCGGTATCGCTGATAAATTGTATTTCTAAATCAGGTGGCTACAATGTATTTTTCCGGAATCGCTTTGACGCTTACGTGCATTGTAGGCACATCATTTAGAAATGCAATATCTTTCATGCAGAAAAAGATCAGCGACACCGCTCTGACGCTTACCGCTAACCGTTGGTATCGTAGTCGAGGCCTTAGCTAATTTAAAATTCCTCGAAGTAGACCAAAAATAACAGGAACAAAAGTAGATAATAAAACACACTAGTGTTCATGGTTCAGGTCATTTATTCATACAAGTGTTTAATGTTATTCAGTAGGTTCTAATAATTTGAACATCACACATTATTTTATTTAAATATAAATATGGTAACATAACTGACGCGTCCTCTTACATTTTACTGATGTATGTACAAAATCTACGTTATAAAAGATATAGGTATCCAGAGGAATACATAATAATTTTATTTGTTTAATTTAGAGCCTTTGTTGTTCCCTAAGGGCGAGTAATACTACTAATAATACTATTAAGAAGAGTTTTTTAATTTTAAAATACAGTCAACAAATTATATGGGGTTTTGTATACAGGGTGTTCATTTAAAAACTTTCCACTCAAGTTATCTTCGAAACGAGACAGATATGAGAAAATCGCCGAAACACGTCAAGATATTTATTGAGGGGAACGTTTTTTACAAAAAATTGGACAGCGCCCCTTTAACCCCTTAACCACCAGGGCCACCACCACCACCCCAAAATTCTTAAATGAGAAGGCGGGTCGAGTGATACAGCTCCTGACGAGTACTTTATAACCCTAGAATATGAAGTCAATATCTTCACCTATTACTAAATGGCGGTACTTTAAAATTACCTAAATACCTGATTTGGATGGCCATATTTCCGAAACTAATAAAGTTAGATGTACCTAATGTGGTGTTTTCTTAAAGCTCGTTTAAAGGTCTTTTTAATGGTGATACTGGTAGTAATATACAGGGTAGAAAAAAAAGTACATATTTTTTATTTAAGAACCCTGTATATTATTTTACCATTAAAAAGATCTTTAAATGAGCTTTAAGAAAATACCACATTAAGTACATCTAACTTTATTAGTTTCGGAAATATGACCATGCAAATCAGGTATTTAGGTAATTTTAAAGTACTGCCATTTTGTAATAGGTAAAGATATTGACTTCATATTCTAGGGTTATAAAGTACTCGTCAGAAGCTTTAAAACGATATATCACTCGACCCGCCTTCTCATTTCAAGAATTTTGGAGTGGTGGCCCTGGTGGTTAAGAGGTTAAAGGGCGCCGTCCAATCTTTTGTAAGACGTTCCCCTCAATAAATATCTTGACGTGTTTCGACGATTTCTCAAATCTGTCTCGTTTCGAAGATAACTTGAGTGAAAGTTTTAAATGAACACCCTGTATATTTTAATTATATGGTTGACGCTATTTTTTATTATTATGCAATAGTTTATTTGCCAAGAAAAGCATCAGTATTCCAATATCTCTTTGGTATAACCTTCACTGTCTGGATAAAATATTTATACATTTAAAAGATAGCATTAGAGAGAATCAGTGAAAATGGAATGTTTATTAAAAATAAGAAAAGTATCTTTTTGTTTTTAAAGATATTTATTACTCTCAATAATTATTGGGATCACAGATTTCGATGATACCACTAGAAATAGATTAAAATTTCCTTAATATATTGTCTCTACGCTACGTATATGTATTAATAAGTGTACAATATGTTTTATATCACCAATGAAGTGACTTTTGTAAGGAAGACAAGGCGTTTTCTTCTTAATTTAATTACAATATGGTCAAACCTTAAATTTAGCTGGGGTTATAGTTTTTATCGTATATATGTTCAATGATATTTAAAGTCTAGCTGATTATAGGTCACTGTTACTAGTATCACTACCAAGTTAATTTTTATAAAAATCTAGCTATTCTTCTAATATTTCACTAATATGTGTTTCTACTGCATGTACACAATTACAGGCCACGAGTAATCTAGTAGGTACCTAAATACTGACTATTCAGGATAACAATAATAGCAAATTTCTATAAACTAGAAGATTATTTATTTTATAGAAAGGGGTATTTATAGTATAGTTTGTATTGTCAAAATTTAAAATTATCACAATTTCTTTGAAATACTACGATTTTAGGCCGTGTTTCCACGGGCCACTTTTTGAAGTTGATATGGGCCACAAAAAGTGGTTGGTTTACTGTCGCCAGCTTGTAGTTCCGTTTTCCAACAATGCTAACGTTGTGGTCAGATTGGCTACTACGGAAACACTTTGTGGTCCGTATCAACTTCAAAAAGTAGCCCGTGGAAACACAACCATAGATCATAATTTTATTATTTGGTTATCTTTAAAAACGTCTACTAACCTAAGTATCTCTGATAATTGTCTTTGGTCAGCTTCTCTGTACAGGATGCGGCATCATAAGTTCTTTTTATCAAAATGTGATTAAACCATTTTTAACAAGCGGAAATTATTTATTTTATTTTTTGCAATGAAAATACATATCTAAAGATTTGTTTTACACACTTTTGAAACCCAAATCAGGAGATGACGAGCCCCATTGTGCTATTGTGCATATACTCAATATGCCGATTTCTGGCATTTGACATGATCCTTACCAGCATAGCAGAGGGATGTTGTCAAGTTCTGCTTGGAAGTTGCCTTTAGATTTTGTAGGGCCCGTGGACGAATGACATAGGCTCTACATTTTAAAAATAAACTTCGAAAAAAATCACAAAGGATCATATCAGGGGAGCGGGCTGACCACTCCAAATCGCCCATTAGGGTACGTTTTCCTAGCGTAGGGTTTTCTCTGCCGCAGAAAACTCGTCGCCAGGAAAACGTGCCTGTAGTGGGATGTGGCGCTCAGAGAAGTTATTTTTGAACACTGTGATTTTTTTAGTGGTTTTTTTTTAAATAAGTAGTTTTTTTACTGCAAAAGGTGCTAAACGGTTCACTGTGGAATCTGCTAACTGCAGGAGATTTCCCTTGTCCTTCAAATCTCCAAGTTCCGTTTTATAAATTACCTTTAACTTTACTTAAGAGTTTTGTAAAGTCATTACATTAGAAATTGATGAGAATGATCAGTTTTAAAAATTTTTTTTAGGAATATCACGTTTTATTTTAACGCAGGAAGGCTTTAATATTTGAACAGTGAGAATCAGTGTTATATTCTAATTTATTTCACAAAGAAATTAAAAGATAACTGTTATTAATCAAGAATCAACCCTTTATTTGATAATGTGGTGTTCAAAAAAAGGTCGAAAATCTTTCCGAACTACTTGTTGTTTTCTAAAATCGGCAACATTGGGCATTATCTATCGTTCTTCGTTATACAATAAAATGTTTTTAATCTTACGCACTGTAGACGTCAACTTTTGATTAATAATTGTGTATTTTTATATTATTATAAGACGTACTTATTTTGCTTCTGTTTTTTAAATATTTTTTCACTTAAGTAGACCAATACTACCAGACAAATGTTTACCATGTAAAATATTCTGTGATGCATTTTTCTACCCTAAAATAAGGCGCGATAATTATAGCGCATCTTTAAGGCTTGTTTTCACCCACTCTTAGTTTGATAGGTATTTGTAGCAATTTGGATTTCTACATCTGATAATAAATTTGTTGTAGATATTCAATAATAATAATAGCTTAAACTGAAGTGGCTACATGCGAATTTTTTGAGATTATTTCCTCCAAGAAAAAATACTTACTGTTCTCTTTTTTTTAAATTAAATTATAGTAAAAGTTAAGACCGTACCAACGATTTTAATTTTTTTAATTTAAAAAGTGAGACATGGGATCCACACAATCATACAAATTACAGTAGTGCTTATAGTGAATATGTCGCAGGCAAATGGATTTTGTCTAGGCAAATGCCTTCTGCCTGGGCACATAGTTTATTTTTATTTTCAAATGCTAATTGCCTAGGCAAATGCTATTTGCCAAGTCAATTAGCATTTGATTTTATTTGCCTAAACAATTTATAGGCAAATGGAAATAGAAATATTTGCATAACCAGACGGTCATGCAAAACTGTCACATTGGGGGAGTCATGGTTAGTTCTGGTTAGTTTTTTTTTGAATTTATTAATAAAGCAAATTACAAAAAGATTTAACTAGCCATGACCGCCCCAATGTAATAGTTTTGCATGACTGTCTATAGCGCTTCGAACCAATCAAATTACACGTGATATTGCTTTTTACTGTAGTCTGCAAAACAAACTGTACGTCTAATATGTTATTAAATATATCACAGTCATTTGCCTAACAAGAACCACGGCAAATGCCATTTACCTAGGCAAATGGCTTTTTAATAAAAATTAATTTTTATGAAGTCATTTTCCCAGGCAGAAGGCATTGTATGTATGTCAAGACTATATACTAAATGACAGAAAATAAAAAATTTTTGACTGGTTGACATGTGAAAAATTTTTACACAGTAGTATCATACATCATGTGAAATTGGTCATTTTCAGATCCTGTTTGACGTGCGTTTTTAGACACTTCATAGTAGTCGTAGGAAAAGAATATGTTAGTAGTTTATTTTTTATAATTAATCATTATATGCGCAATTTCTAAAATAAATCTTTTCTTCACCAGTGTTCCTCTCTGGATCAAGAGCATCTGGTAAATATTTGGTGTGGGTCCCATATCTTACATTTAGATTTAAAAAAAATAATAATAAAATATCCTCCTGTAAGGCCTTGGTTAAGCTGGTTAAATAACACTTGCACACTTTAGGTAAAAAATGTAAAAAACTGGTGTATAGACTGTTAAGAAAGTTGTGTAGGTTAAGTAAATTAAAACATTAACAAAGAATCTAAACACGCAATCGAAGTGTGGATAAACAGCAGAATACTGTCAAACGACTACTAAAGAGCAAGTTAATCTGTAAAAAAGCGTATTAATAGGGTTTGATCAAGCAAAAGTTCTACTTTATGAAACTACTTTATTCGTAACTGCTCAACTACAAGTGCAATTGCGACAACATAGCCGCGCTAACACTACACATGGAAATACATACTACGCTAACACTAATAACTATCAAAAACTTACACATTACTTGTTTTCCTACAGTATTTTTTGTTAAAGATACATACGACAAACTCTAAACATTAAGTCTAAACTAAATAACAAGTTAGTCAAGAGGTGGCTAATAATACCTAGGATGCCTATTAATTTCAATAGTTTAATTTTTGCAAATCAATCCGACCCTCTCTTTTGAAGAAACTACAGAAGTATTTACAAATAAGTATTTATTTAATAATAAATGTAATCGATACAAAAATAGAGGGTTCATTCTGCTTTCACAACACTTATTGCTTTTCAACAGGATTTAAATGTACCAAAAATAATAATGATAATACTCGCACAATGCTTCTTCAACATACTCTTAGCTTAATTAGTATAAATACTAAAACTATGATAATAAATATTTGGCACGAAGACCACATATTGCTTAACAAAAAATAAAAGAAATAAATAATGTTGAAGCAAAGTACGGTAGGGTGAAAGAAAAAATATCATTTGCATATAAAGATTATCGGAAAAAATCATTAAATGCCTTTTTATTTAATCTTCAAAAACTGTTAATGACAATTAGTAAACTTAGTCCCGTTACACATGAGACGTACGAACGTCTCGACGCATTAAAAGTAGTGTAAACTTTTACATACAGGCGCTGCGCGTACATGTTAGGATACATTACTTTCAATGCAACACTTTTGTCAGGCGTAGCGTCTCATGTGTAACGGGACTTACTTAGCAAAACTGATTTACTTTACTTTTATGAGTTTCTCACTGTAAATAAAAATTTTAAAAGTAAATTTTAATATTAGACATATTTTGTTTATAGGAATTTTTGGATATTAGCAAAAAAACAAGTCTTTACTTTTAAGCAAAAAGATCCGAATAGGACGCGACCTTGAGAGTTACATTAAAAAATAAAATCGCTGTGTACCACATAGTTTAATAAACAATAAATTATTAAAACAAATCAAGGTAAATATAAAATAAGAATGATATTCTTTATTTACCCTACAGGATAGGCTTATGACTGCCCAATAACTATCACAAGGCCAAGTCGATGGCTTACCTAAATTAAATCTAAGGTAAAAAAGAGTAGATCGTAAACAGTTTTAAAACTACCTTATGAGCAAGAAGAAACTAAGAGCAACTTAAAATATTAAGATTAAGAATATTTTAAAATTGCCTCGCGTTTAGTACGAAGTCTATTGTACACAATACAGTACAATTTTGTTCGTTGTTAAACAAAGAATCACATAATATGAGGGGAACATGAAAGTTACTAAAATATTATTGAAAATCAAAAGGCCTATTATTTTAAATACTTTGTGTAATTAGCTAACAGATGGCAGACATATTTCTGCCTAAAATCCTTTACAAAAGTATAAATATATATTTAACACATGGGCGCCGGGAGGGGGTGCACTTGCACCCCGCTGGCTTTTGAAAATGTATGAAAAGTAGTAAGTTTTGGCAAAAAAGGTATTGATTTTAGACATTTTTAGATGTTTTGCACCCCTGGTTATTGGAAGAGGAGCAAAAGAAAAGAGAAGATATAGACGGTGTTTCATGGAAGAGGACTTTTTTTGCTCTTCAAATTTTGTTTCCACTTAAATTTTTAATATATTTTTTTTCTATTTTGCACCCCTTTAGAAGTCATCCTGCCGGCGCCCAAGATTTTACATAAATACTGCCATAAATATCATCTGCTTGAGGGATGCAGCTTATTTCACTCATTTACTCTTTAAATTATCTGAAACTTTAAAAATGGTTCTCTCAATGTATATAGTTAAAACTACAGGTACAAGGTTTGAAGAAAAATTAAAAGCTAGTAAAAATAATTTGCCCTTTGATTTTCGCAGATTACATTATATTTTAAGATTCTGAAGCTTAAAACATATATGTATATGTATTCCTCTGCTCTTAGTTTCGGTGAATCCCGACTCTACTGTCAGGCTTAAGACGCATTTACAGAGAAACCTAATGAACAAGAGAGTATTTGTTTGAGTGGTATAAGTTGGGTACATTGTTGATCCTAATGATCTAAACATCATTAATTTGCTTGTTACAAAAGTTGAATATAACGTTTTTTTCTTGAGTCACTTTGGTCGCTATCATCAATGTATCCTACTTTCGAAGTGCAATCAGGTACTTTCTTATAGTTTAGTTCCTCTACGACTTTATTGGTCCGGTAATCACAAATGTTTAACAACGAAATATGCTCAATCATATAACGTAGAAATAGTCCAGAGAAAATTATTATTATTATTCTAATCTAATAATACTTTTTTTTATTTTAATATACAATTTTAGAGATTAAAAGTATTTTGAGCAGACCACGTTGCTATTAGAACATGATAATAGTTAGGGATCCCTGGACCATTTTTTCAAGGTATTACTAATAAGCTAATTTTTCGTGAGTAGCTTCATTTTGAAAAGACGCCCTACTGGTACTCTTACAACAATTTTCGTTGGTGGTAGCATACAGGGGTGTAGAGATTAAATATGTTGATTTGATGAAAATTAAAAACCAGGATTATGTACTTCGCGATTTGAAGGACAATGTGGGTGTTAAATTATATAAATATTATTTAATCAACCGAAAAAAATCAGCTGGTTAGTAGTTATATTTCACCACATCGTTATCCATACATGTTGGTGGTAGGGGACTCTGATGAAACCTTACATTTTGTAGGACAAATAATTTTTCGATTTATTTAAATAATTTTCCTGACAATTAACAGAGAAAATCCCTGTTTGTAATAGCTATTTATGTATCAAGGGCGTTACTAGGACTATAATGCCCTGAAGGTCGATTTCGACCTGATGGGCATTATAGTCCAGTAAAGCCCGTGGTGCATACAATGCTTTATGTTTTACCCAAAAAGAGTTTTTCAATGACTACATTATTTATTCGCAATATAAAAATAAGTTGCACCTGTACCTGTATACGTAAGTAGATAATGACTGGTGTTAAGTTTGACTTTGATGTTTCTATCAGTTAGTCAGTTGGCATTTTTATTTAACGATTTGTTCAAAATGGAAGAAATTCCACAAAATATAAGAGAATAGGCCATAAAAGCGACCGAAAATCTTTTGCCAGTTAAATCAAGGCAACAGTATGATCGGGAGTATGGCATATTTGGTATTTGGAAAGATGCGAACGCAATTCTTCAAATAACCGAAACCGTTTTATTGGCATATTTACAGGAACTGGTAAGTTATTGATTTTATTTTAATACATGTTTGTATAAACTTGATCTTTATTGTGAGAGAAATAAAATTGGATAAGCAATAAAATTACCATATTAGCGCATTAGGGCATTATAAGCGGGCATTATCATAATGCCCGCTTATAATGCCCTAGGTGTGATAGCAGGTATTATTGCTACCATAACATATTCCGTTTCTAAGGTATTACAGATCAATAATAGATGGGTAAAACATAAAATATTTTTGTTATCTGTCAAATCAACACATTTAATTCCTGCTACCCCTGTATGTTATTACCAACGAAAATTGTTTTAAGGAAAAAAGTTGGGCCTCGTCAAAACGAAGCTACTCTCGAAAAATTAGCTTGTTAGGAATGACTTGGAAAAACGTACCAGGGATTTCTAACTAAAAGTGGTTGTATAGCAAAAAGAATTTATTGGAATGTGAGCATGCGTCCTCCGGGAGAGATTCCTTTTCCGTTTTTTAATTGCTTATTTTTGAGAATTTTATTATCTAAAGTTTAATAATTAAAGAGCCAATTAGTAATCTATGACTAGATTTGCGGGAAAAAAAATTGGAAGAGCCGGCATTAGTTCGGCAAGTTATGGCGAAGCTGCACGTTAATTGTTAACAATAAAATGTTTATAATAATAGGTTTATATTATATAAGTTAGCTGGTATTGGGGCTATCAAAGCCAAAATTTATTGGGCCCAAGAATATATTCAATTACTCGATATAATCACAGGCCAAGCAAAATGGTTTACCAGGAAACAATCAAGGAGTTTTTAGAATTGTCACTTTTTAAACCCTTCCATCAAAAAATGGTAATAGTTCGATATAGCGGTTTTCGCTATAATAAGAGATTTTTGAAAAAATCTTTTTCAGGGCGGTTCTATAGGTCGATTATGACACAAATCTGTGTGCGCGTTTTCCAAAATCCATTTCTATAATTTATAAATTATTAAAAACTTATTTACGGGACGGTGGAGTGAACAGGGGTGCTGGGTGGGGACAAAACAGTATAAATCCAACGTCAAACACAAGAAAACAATAATACACTGCACTCGGGGCACATGAAAAATGTAAATTAATTTTGAAAAGTATTAAATTTTTCGAAAAACTATCCCACACATATGAGATATCTCGTCCGCCATTAATTAAAGAAGGAAAATTTATTTTGGTCAGCTAATAACATGAAGTTCGTCATTATAAAAATGACATTCTTGATAGAAGCAGCGTTGCCAAACTTCTTATGCGTATTTCGGGGATTATACACCATTTCCATGAGAAACAATGGTATTTTTGTAGAAATTCCTCCTTCTTTATGTTTAGGTATTTTCCTTTTTCTGTACAAATTATAATAGGAAGAAGGAATAACTTAATTTTTCATATGAATTTTGTCCTGTATCTTCCTTTTCTTTTTAAGCTATTGATACTTTTTCACTTTATTTGGCAACATTGCAAGACATTTACAGTTTTATTGCAAACTCTTCTTTTTATGCAGTGACAGTTATGGCAGGATTATTGTACTATTATTTATTTTTAATTTTTTTAAACAATTTTTTGGACATTTTTGTAAACAGAAAGTGCGGTGTGTACTGTGAAATACTGTTTTTGGGCGTTTAATGTAGGATTTCTACTGTTTCTGTCCCCACCCAGCACCCCTGTTCACTCCACCGTCCCGTAAATATATTTTTATTAATAATAAATTATAAAAAATGGATTTTGGAAAACGCGCACACAGATTTGTGTCATAATCGACCTATAGAAACGCCCTGAAAAAGAATTTCAAAAATCTCTTATAATAGCAAAAACCGCTATATCGAACTATTACCCAAATAATTGATATTTGTAAATATGTTAGATTACCTAAATTGGAAAAAGCGCAGATTGAACCAATTTTCTGATGATTATTTGTAATAGTTCAGACTACAGGTCATCAAGATAATTCACAAGTTACATTTACGAAAAATTGACTTTCTTAATGAAAAAAGTTAGTATTTTTCACTAATTATTGGTATACGAAGGTTTATTTAGAGCTCTTATCATAAATCTAAAAATTTAAAAACTTTCGTATTTGAGAAATACATCATTAAACTTAAAAATCAAACTGCCAATTAACAAAACTCCGATTTTCTTGGATCATAAGAACAATCTGACCAATTGTCACTAGATAAACCCGAAAGCACAAGTTAATAAAAATTAATGTAATAACCACTATTATCAGTACTTAACACTTTATTTACAAAAACACTAACACATAGTGGTGGTTAATACTTACGAGATGTCTTTTATGGAATGCACTTAATTGCCTATTCTTAACCTAGACTGATTAAATTTTATCTTACATATTAACGTTTTGTAAATTACAAATTGTCAGAAATCCATGTTCAGATTACCGAACCTTATTTAGTTGGTCTTGAAATACCTTTTTTTAAAAGGTAATAAATAATTCTCATTAGTTTTATCTTTTTAACAAAAACATGAATAAGTGAGGAAATTATTAAAATATATTTCGTAAGATTTCAACAAATTTTTAGAAGCACAAAATGTACAATGTCCAATTTAACTTGTCCACATTTTAAATGTCTATAACTTTTTATTTCTTTACTTAAAAAACCAAATTGTACAGTGAACTATTAAGTTTTTTTTCTGTTGTAATCTTTATAACAGAAAACAAAAAACTTGATAATTAACTGTAAAATTTGGTTTTGGATAGTTTTTTAAAGTTAAAAAATAAAAAATTTATAGGCATTTAAAATGTGGACAAGTAAGATTGGACGCACTGTACAATAAATTAAAATCGGTGTCTAATACTGCAAATAGGTAAATATTGCTGTTTTTTTAAGAGTAATATATCACACTTTCTTACTACATTTCCTTAATTTTTACACTACACTCCTAACTAAGTAATTTCAATCTTCAGTTACTGTTTATTCACTATCACTGCGGGTTTTGATACAAAACAACGTCATAATAAATTATTGTCACATTGGTTCTGCATACAGTCTATCTCATATCAAAACCGAAAAGTAAAAAATACCAATAGAAAAGAGAATTAAATTGTAGGAATTATGTATTTCCTTAGTGCTGTGAAACAATTTGATGGCTCTATTTGAAATAGTTTTTTTGTTTCTTTAATTAAATCTTAAATTTTTATACCGGGTGTTGCTCCGTGTTTGAAACTACAAGCACAGTAATCAATAATTGCAAATGTGAAGAAAATCGACGTGAAAATCAGAGACAAATTGTACAAAACGAGAGGGATTTAGACGTGATACTTTGTGTAGAGGAGGCCGAAGGAAACATTAGCATGAGACAACTGGAGGACATTACTAGACAAGACCACACCATAATATCCACCAGCTAAGAAATGCTATTTCCGCTGAATGTGCCAGAATATCGATGACTAAATAGCCAACGTAGGAAATGAGTTTTATATTCTTTTGGGTTATTGTCTGGCAGTTAATGGAGGAATATTTGAGCATTTGATTAAATCCTGATATTTTCGTCATAAACTGATTTCTAAATGTAGACAAATTTGTTTTATTGTCTTGCCTAACTGTGAGTGCATGTGTTGGAATTAGCTGTAAACTAAAATGGAATGCGTGGATTCTTTTTGAAATTTCCGTATAAAATTGTTCAGCTTTGGCAATGACATTATAAATTAAGGTTTTAAATTGTCACTGATAAATTGATATGGTGCATAATTAGATACTACGTTGCAGAAGTATTTAAGCAGTTTACTCTTTACTGGTTGGTTGAAAAATGCTCAAATTTTCATTTTAAGTGGAACTTATTGTGCTCTTCAATAAATCCTAATAGCATTTTTTTCTAAAATAATTAGGAGAGCCAATATTGGACCACTTCAAAATTTACATGGGATTCCCTATGTCCCGCTCGACGGAGCAACACCCGGTATATTTCCTGACTTTGATGTTTTAATAAATTTAATCAAGTTATGGCTAAATTAACCACTGAATGCTGTAACACTGTGACAATTTCATCAAACTCTAATGAAGGATATTTCGGATATCAACAAAAAACGAAACCCTTTGTATTTTAAAAACAATGATTTTCCGAATCTGTTTTAAGGTAATATAAACCTTTTTCGTAGAATGAGCTCAGAAATACGCACCTACTTTTTTTTGTCAATTACAAAATACAGGGTATAGTCCAAACATGGAATATCTGACCTTCCTCACTTAGGTTCAGTAAACTGCACATAGTTCCTTACATGAATTATTGTACATAAATTATCGGTCAGTATTAAAATTTAGTATTATGTTTATCTTACTTTAAAAATACGGGTGTTTTAACCCGGATAATATCAACGATATTTACTACCCATTTAAAAAATATTTTTATCATTATGTACTTAATCTAATCATGTATCTATGGATGCAAAACAATACATAGTACAACAAGTTAGAATTTGTGTAAATAAAGGGTTATTAATTCTAGAAACTAAATCAATGAGATCTATTAACAAAATAATTAAATATCATTAAGAGTAAAGAATGATATACACAAGTTACCATTTTAGGTACTGCCACGTATCAGTCAAAAAATTTAAAGCAATTAAGTACTCTGTGATATTTAAGTACTGTGAAACACAACCTTTTTATGTTTAAATTATTGCCATATCAAAAGGAATATACTTTTTTCTAATACATGAAAGTTAAGAAATGTCGTAGCATTTTAAAGTAATACTGATTATTGCGAGTTATTGCCTAATGCTACATGAGCAGGCCTGGCGGCAGTAACGAACACTTTTAACGCTGCCCACAGCATTATCGCAAATATGTGAGATTCCTATCTCTCTCTCTCTCTCTCTAACTTAAAGGTTGTTAGGCAACCTTAGGATACTTAGAATAATCACTAAAAGTAAGTAGTAGGCACAATACGCCGCCATTGACAAATTGAAATATTGATCTCTGCATTTCTTCCTCAATGTTCCGAATACAAATAGTAGTAGCAGAAGTAGTTTAAGGTATTTTTAGTGTAAAACTAGAGTTTTTTATGATTTATGCCCCTTGCACAGGATCATCTTTCAAAATTGGCATGTAGAGGAAAAAATAAATTTTATATGTCTCGAATTAAACCAACTTTATTTGGTTTAGCAAAATACAATTATTTAGAAAATGCATGTGCAAGAGTGGGAATAACTCATACTCCAGAGCTGATTTTTACACATACCGCTTTCATCACTACAAAAGTCTTGTAATTACTCTTAAAATAGGAACACTAAAGGAGAACACACTGTTAAATTCTAGGAGCTTGTCTTTTATCGCGTCAATATTCAAAGCTTTCTCGTAATACGAAAATAAATATTAAGGGAGAAACAGCGTGAGCAACAGTTTAAAGTCTTTTTTCTTTCTTCTCTTCGAGTGTCTGATTTAAACGTACATGCCTACGCCGTACATCGCTCCCCAGTCCACACCTTGAAAGCTCGACATGTCCACGTTGGTCAAGTTGTAGCCTTGGTAGGGGCTCGGGGTCATTTGTGGGGCTGCGGCCATTTGAGCGGCGGTAGGTGCCGGGGCTGCGGGCGCACCGGGATTTGCTCCTGCGGCTGCTGCCGCGGCGGCACCTACTCCTGCGCTTACCTGAATTGGGTATGGTGAATATCTGGAAAAAGAAATAATATTTGACTCATCCTAATAAGCAGAACAGTAACAAACAAAATTTCAAAAAAAAAAAAGGTAATTTTCTAGAAACCTACGGCAACTCCGATTTTAACGAAACTTGGTATACGGGGGTTTTTTGGGGCGCTGATCATGAATCTGAAATATTTTTTGGCGGAAACGTTTCGTTCTTGAAATATTCATCATCAGACTTGAAATTTAAAATAATCCTATTTTTACAATATTCTTCCTTCTTTTTGCAAACAATTCTTGATTTAAAGCTAAAGTGTCACACAATATTTGATTTTTACCTTTTAAAACCCCGTTTTTCTACGTTTTTTACATTATTTTTACATTAAATTGTGTAGCTATTCTTTGAAAATGTGGCAACCATACATACACATAGGGCTTCATGGCACACTAGGATTGAAATAAGTCAAAGTATAGCTATGCAATTTAATGCAAAATAATGTAAAAACGTAAAAAAACGGGGGTTTTAAAAGGTGAAAATCAAATAATGTATGCCACTTTAGCTTTAAATCAAGAATTGTGTGCAAAAAGAAGGGGGAATATTGTAAAAATAGGATTATTTTAAATTTCAAGTCTGATGATGAATATTTCAAGAACGAAACGTTTCCGCCAAAAATTCTTTCAGGTTCGTGATCAGCGCCCCACAAAACCCCCGTATACCAAATTTCGTCAAAATCGGAGTTTTATATCTTTTTAAACCAATCTTGTATATACTTATGTTTTTGCTTGATTTCACATCCATCTAGTCAAATTTAGTTGACAAAAATCGCGATTTTGTCTACACAAGAACATAAGTATATACAAAGTTGATTTAAAAGATATGAACTGTCAGTTGATTTTAAACTTTTGTCGGATTTTTATAATATCTAAAAAATACGGTATTCAGTTTAAAAAAAAAGCCTGGATGGGAAAATTTGGAATTTTTAGAACCCTATGCACACTTTACCCTAAACTGTGTCCGAATTCAATACAAAATCTCGCTAAGAAAATGTCTTAAAAAGCAAGGATTTTTTTTTAAATTGTTGTTTATGCCCCGCCACCCTTTAGCCAGGTCTGCGTTTCTATATTTAAATAACATTAAAAAAGCATTGTGAATAATTTTCATTGTGCCTCTAATACCTGCTCAAAAATGGTTACCAGCTCTTAAACTATGAACAAAAAATGTATTAGGTACATTGTTGTAATAAAAAGTTCATAACTCTAGTTACCACAATAAAAAAATATCCTTTATTGGTTTAAGAAATTTTTCTAAAAATAAAATGACCAGATTATAGTAAAATATTTGTACCTGTAACTCGCCAGGTGAGGATACAACAATTTGCCATAACTTGCAACGGCGGCATTTTGAGCTTGCGCAGCCGCCGCAGCTGCAGCGGCAGCTTGAACATGAGCCAGAGGTTGTTGCATTGCTGCCAATGGATTCACAGCACCAACCGCTCCTGCTACCGGCGCCGGTAGACGTACGCCCAATCCGCTCAACATGAGTCTTTTACCCAATAATTGCGCACTGGCTTGAACTGCTTCTTTGGGTTGAGCTTTTTTACATTCGACCTGTAAGTGATGAAAAATATATAATTTCAACCAGTTTTCAAAGTACAGGTAGTTTATAAAATATAGTTGTTTTATCTCACCATATTTATATTATCAAAAAATATTAATAGGCTTTTAAAAGTTGTTACTGTTTGAACACACTATAACTGAAAAGTATTAACATTAACATTACACCACTGTGCGTTAATTGTATTATTTTTTTTTGAACTTTTTGATCAATCATAATAAAATATAGCCTACAGCATTTCCGAATAGTGTAGCCTTCTGATTGTGAAAGAATTTTCAGTGATCGATTCAGTATTTCCGAAAATTAGCCCTTACAAACAAACCATCAAAGTTACTAACTTTACCTCTTTATTTATAATATTAGTATAAATAAATATCTAAGAAAAAATGTACTAAAATAAGTAAATTCGTTGCTTTTGCTTATCTTTTTATATATATATATATATATATATAAAGAAATCTGCATCCGCAGAAGAAGTGAACCAAGACCTGCCTGCGTGACAAGAGAACATTCTACCACTGGACCACCGGTGCCTATACACCTGGTTACAAACTTAATTTATTTATAATATTAGTACACAGATTGATACATGTATGTCATTATTTTGCTCTGAAATGTTTGTTTAATCATTATAAAAATATAATCTATAGCACTCCTGAATAGTGTAGCTTTCTACCTGTGAAAGAGTTTTAATGATCGGTTTAGTATTTCCGAAAATTAGCCCTTACAAAGTTATTGTTTATCCAAGTTAACCGACCCGTGCCCACTTCGTTGGGCGGTAATATCTGAACTTTTTGTTAAATTATAATAAAATATAGCCTATAACACTCCTGAATAGTGTAGCTTTCTGATCGTGAAATAACTTTTATGATCGGTTTAGTACTTGCGAAGATTAACGGTGACAAACAAACAAACACGATTACAAAATTTACCTCTTTATAATATTAGTATAGATTGGTAGCAAACTAATGCCCAGTTTCACAATTGCGAGTTCAGTTTAGGATCAGTTGAACTAAACTGGTGGTTGAACCTGCCCATTTAAAATATACCGCTGTCAACTAACCGCCAAAAGTGACAGCAGTATATTTTAAATAGGCAGGTTCAACCAAGGTTAGTTATATTTATAAGGTTGCGACATATCCTCAACTTTTAGGCGGTTCGAGGTCGGGGACGCAAGGAAGGGCACTCCACGAAGAAAAGTTGGCAAGACTGGATGAAATCAAAGCTGATGATCAATCCAGTGGCGTCTAGAATATTGCGCATTTCATTTTGCATTATTTTGGTAGTAGATATTTAGTTGAAAGATGTAATTCCAAATGTTTTTATTTAAAGTAAAAGAATTTACAACTTAATAATAATTAAAAACTGTTGTATAAACGGATGTTCTACTAACTACAATAAACTGTATATCTCCGGCACTAAACAACATGGCCGAAAATGGGAGATGTGATGGTCATAGCACGTTCAAAGCAATATGGCCGAATGTCGTGACCTTATATAGATCGACTTTAAATTCAACCACCAGTTGAGTTCAACTGATCCTAAACTAAACTCGCAATTGTAAAACTGGGCATAAGAACCTAAGCAACGGCACAGACTGAAGATCAGCAAGCGAGCCAAGCTATTTAGAATGACGTTATTTGAAAATGTCCAGTTAAGCTCATTTTGGTCTTGTAGCTTTGTTTGCCTCATTAAACTATAATGCTTCCTCTCTCAGACTTAGTTAATTTAGTTCAGATAATATCCAAACCGAAAATTAAAATAAAAGAAAAAAATAACATATTTTCAACGAATTTATAGATATAGAGCTCCCTTTAACCATGGTCCCAAATAGACCGGGTCAATGCTACATCTAGCGGTAAAAATCAATGATTCATACCTTCTTATTTTTAATTGTGTGAAAATGAATTTCGCACACTCTATCAACAACGTCTTCGTTTTCAAAAGTAACAAATCCAAATCCTCTATGTCTCTTCGTCTGCTGATCCATCAGCATCACCGTCTCCTCCACTTTGCCAAATTGACTGAAATATGCTTTGACCTCATCAGCGGACGTGTCTTGACTCACACCTCCTACAAAGATTTTTTAGTCTTGTTCGGTTGCTTTGGTCTGTTTTTTGGTGTTGCATGTTTAGGATCGATCTTCTTGCCATCTAACGTGTGAATTGGAACTTTAAGAACTTTTTCTACGCTCGATGGCTCTGAGAATGTGATGAAACCAAAACCTCTGCTCCTCTGAAACAGGTAAAGAAATCTGTGTAAGTTTAAGTTTAAAAACTCGATGATTATTTAAAAAACTTTCGATTTAAAAATTAAATAAGAAAAAGTTAATATAGATAACAAAAAAGTTGAAATTCTGATAAAATCAAGCGTTAAAACTTAGTTAAATTAGTTCCCCATTCCCCCTAATTAGACCCCCCTGCTAACTTTTGTACCCCTAATTTTTTCTTTATAAAAATTGGGTACCTATGTCTAATGAGAGGGTATAAACTACTTTTTGACGTAAAAACGATAGTTGCAACAATCAAGATGGCGGATGGGCTCCACCTTAGGAAAAAAAATAAATAGAAAAGGGGTCTTGTGTCAATATCATTTTAAAGTTCCGTCGAGTACTTTATAACCCTAGAACATAAAGTCAATATCTTCACCTATTACAAAATGGCGGTATTTAAAATATACCTAAATTTCCGATTTGCATGGCTATATTTTCCGAATAGTTATAATGTATAGTATCAATACTTTTATATGGTAATTATATTTGTAGGAGCTTCATTAATAAATCAGTACCTTTTGTCCACCCTGTATATTATTATTGTATCCTATTGGAAATGTTATTTAAAAGGGTTTTAAGAAAATACCATATTAGGTACATGTAACTTTATTAGTTTCGGAAATATGACCATCCAAATCAGAAATTAAGGTAATTTTTAAAGTACCGCCATTTTGTAATAGGTAAAGATATTGACTTTATATTCTTAGGGTTATAAAGTACTCGTTGGGAGCTTTAAAACTGATATGCCACAAGACTCCTCTTTTCTATTTTTTTCTCTAAGATGGCGCCCATCCGCCATCTTGATTGTTGTAACTATCATTTTTACGTCAAAAAGTAGTTTACGTCCTCCCATTGAGTCATACCCAAATTTTATAAAGAAAAAATTATGGCTACAAAATTTGTATATACAAAATTCTAGAAACGTTGAGAATATAAATTAGTGATTTCTTTAATAAAAAATAAATGTCTCACCTGTGTCACTGGATCTTTCATGATAAGAACATCCGTTGCATTTCCAAACATTCCAAAATACTCTTTGAAGTTTCTCGCTGGACGTCTGCCAGCTTAGACCGCCAACGAAACTGGTTTTCGGAGATCCGGATCACCGGGCTCCGCCATTTGTCCGGTCGGTGTACTCCTTCCACTTGATCCCGAATGTGAACCGTTGATACCGACCGACGTAAGTTGAACGTCATCGGTGATGGGCGTCTAAAAGTCCATTGCCTTCACCCATTGTTGCGCTGGAAAGAAAAAAGAAATTGTTAAATAGGCTTTTTGTAATATATCCGGAACAACTATACTTTCGGCACATTATTTGACAAAAATACCTAGTAATTATGGACTGACCTTTTAAACTTATAAAATATATTTTCCCGATTTTCGACTTAGGCTTTCGGCAAACAGCGAGTGGGTAGCGGCGTTAGCGCGGCCTGGACGCGTTGGAACACGTCAGTATTAAAGTTCTCGCTGAGTAGAGAAGATGCCACGGCGTCATTACTTTCCAAGGTCTCACAATTCTCTCAATTGTTATTCTCCTTTTAGTTGCTCGCACACGATGTAAACGACGCGTTTAGACAGCGATAGTTGATTGCGGTCTTTATTTGTATGACGCTTGGCCGGCGTTTTTCTGGTTGGTTTTTAGTCTACATTAAATCATTGCCTAGCACGCGCGTTTTGTCGCCGTCACGCCTGGTGTGTCACTGGACGTGTTTTTATGTGACATTGACCGCTGCTGTCCTGCCACGCTCGCTGTTTGCCAAAAGCTTAAGAGAGAAGAAAACTCCCAAAGAGAAAATTCTTCTGGGTCTTTTCAAATTGCCTACTTTTAAATGTAATAAAAAAAGAAACAAACAAAAAAAAATCACTCTTTCCCCTTAGAAAATTAAAGGGCCCAAAGTATAGTCATGTTTGTGGCTTTATTTGTGTAGCATTTTGTCTATATTTTTGTTTGATTTATTTGGTTTTGGAACTATAGGCTGTTATCATTTTTTTAAACACAAAAATATATTTTATGCACTTTAGGGATTTAAAAATTTACTTTAAGTTTCTAGGGATTTAAAGATTACATCTATTTGCAATATAAGCAGAATTTAGGTATTTATTTTTAAAAATTCTATAAGTCAAATATGCCAAACCTGAAAGACATGTACCTATAACATAATAATATGCTAATGCAATAGAAATGTAACGTGTTTAAAACAATATTAACTATAATAATTAATAGTTTAAAAAAACTAAAAAACACGCTTTTATATGCAACCGAACTAAAAATTAAAAAATAATTTTTCATTAAAAAAATATTTTCACTTCATAGTAAAAAGCGTGGGGTGCTTAATATATTAAATGTTATAATTATTATATTTGCCAATATCTATGATGGAAAAGTTATGAAAAAATAGTAAAATGCACCCCACGCTTTTTACTATGAAGTGAAAATATTTTTTTAATGAAAAATTATTTTTAATTTTTAGTTCGGTTGCATATAAAAGCGTGTTTTTTAGTTTTTTAAACTATTAATTATTTTTCATTTTTTAGTTCGTTATATTGCACAAAATTCTTAATATAACAGTAAATTAGAACATACTAATTAATTAAGCAGCAAAAGAAAATAACCAGCCCCCTATGAAATGACAATGGTAGCAAATTTTAAAATTTGCAAAAGATTGCAACTCACTAAAAATTTCTTCTTCATTAAGTAGCAAAGTTTCAAATTTTGCCAACAGATGGCACTCCAGGAAATGTTTGGACCGTTGTCAACACTTTGCAATCCACTAAAAAATTTCTTCCTCATTTAATAGCAAAGTTTGAAATTTTTCCAACAGATGGCATCCTAGGTGTTGTTTTTATAATATAATGGAATTTTTTTTCCTGGCGATTAAAAAAAGATAAAGGGATACTGTTTGCAGATTATTGCATTGTCATGGGTCCTTAATACGTGTGCAAAGTTTCAAAGAAATCGAATAGCTGGAAGTTGGTTAAAATTAGGCTCAAAGATTCCGTTACATAGGCAGCCAGATGGATAGATTGATAGATAGATAGATAGTTACAACCCAAGTTAATAAAAGCGTGTTAAAAAGCAACTTAATTTTTATTAATAATAACATTTATGTTTACCCCACTGAAATTTCTGATTAGGTACGGAACACCACTGGTTTCGGTTAGCGTACTGTCATTCATGTCTGTCAGCTGTCGTACAATGAAAACATTTATTTCTACTTTTTAATTTTTTATTTATTATAAATATTTCTTTAACGTTTTACCTATCTTAAAGTGCATAAAATAGTATATATAGCTCAGGACTCAAGTAGCTTTAAATCCCTCGACAAATTATAGCCCTCCCGTTGGCCGGGCTTTTAACTTTTTGTCTCGGGTTTTAAAATACCACTTTATTCCCTAGGTGTTTTAATGTACTATTATCTTCTGGCGTGTCAAAATGACATAATTAAGCGTCAATTCTATTGTCGAAATGACGTATTTTCTTTACTATAATTTCAATATGTAACTATAGGACTATAATGTAGTATTGAGCGTGTAAGGGTAAGGCAACTAAGGTAGTATAAGTATAATTTTGTAATAAATTGACCCCTTTACACTGTAACTCTATGTTCAGTATGCAGCAAACCCACTGTTAAGATTTTAATCAAAATATTTTGTCAAACGAAAAACATTTGCAATATACCTGATAGTAACCATACACGTCGTGTCACTTCACAACTCCATGGGCAATTTTTGTCAATTTTCAAGTAGTCTTCGTGTTTAGGATTCGTTCTTTTTTATTCGCTACCTGCTAGTGTTAATCATATTAAAATTCATTTGGAATTATCGAGGTAGCACAGCTTGTAATGTAGATTATGGATCATTTCTTTCTGAGTATTTTACAGACATATTCATAAATATTCCAACAATTTGCACTCATTTTTTTATTATTTAACTAAATAAATATAGTAAAATGCAACTAAAATTATACAATAACAAAATAGTAAGAGAGCTAGTAACGACAATATATATATATATATATATATATATATACATATATACTTTAATGGTAATATAATATACAGGGTGCCTCATAAAAAAAACCTTTTTTTTTCCACCCTGTATATTATCACCAGTATCACCGTTAAAAACACATTAGGTACATCTAACTTTGTTGGTTTTGGAAATATGGCCATCCAAATCCGCCACACCTTCTTCAGTTCGTGCCTGGGAGGTACTTGTGCTCATCGAAAACGCCTGTCAATTCAATATTACAGCTCCAAGTTTTTATTTTTTTATTTAACTTCAAAAATATACAGGGTAATGATGTGCAGGGCTGATGCTTGCCAGGTGAATGATTGTCGTACTTAGCATGCTATGACTCATCACTATACAAATTACTAGCCTTACAGGCCCAACGTTACTCGAAGGGTCTCACCAGCTCTGGGACTGCAAACAGTGAGAGACAGGCTTAGGTGACATTTTCCCCTCTTTCTCATTCTCAGAAAAATTTGGTTTTTACTAAAAAATAACTTTACGCAGGTCGCACAACATCCTATGCCTTTCTAGTCCTTCTATCGGACACGATTAGCTGATAATTGTGGTGATCTGAGAATCATGCCTGAATAGTAGGATGTGCGAGTGCGGACTGGGTGACCCTAAACTTGGAATTAAAGCACTGGGTACACAATTTACTATTTAAAAAAAGAAATCATAATGCTACGTTTTTTTTTTTCAGGTTATTCCAGTATGTTTGATCGCCGTTTTTGACTGCTGTTTAATTTCCTTCTGCTCCATCATGGGATTTTATAGAACAAATATAGTTTGCTAAGTATTATTTATACGTATACGTAAGCTTTGACACACCTTATCCATATTTACAGTAAAGTGAGATATTCATATATTATATCACAAGACAATAAATTTAATTGATTAAACTACCCAACAATATTTTGAGCAAGATTTCTCTGGGAAAATAGTTAAATGTACAATAATTTAATAAAAACACGTAGCGATCTAGGTTTTATTTTTAAATTATTGTCCATGGGCTTTAATTTGCTAATGTTGCAAAAATATTGTAAGGGTGGCTAATCGATTTAAAATTTGTAGATCAGTGGTATACGGCTGAATGATTTCTTGAAAAACTTACAGGGTGGGCCAAATTAAACTTGGCTCAGTTTCATGCACTTAATAATAACTTTTTTTTTTTTATCTGTTGCGCCCATCTTTTATTTCTCAAAGGGCTAATAGGTAGATATGTTTCTCTGGGTTTGCCAATTTTGTGTCAAATAGATTTAGTCAGGACCGGACTTACGGGAAGTTTTCCAAAACACTGCATTCAACCTCGTTGCAAAGAAATCTCGGTTAGCTACAATATAAGTTTATACGTTTTTTTTTGTAGACAAAACTATGGGAAATGATTCGGTAAAAAACCCGTAAATCTAGTCAACAAGTTGAAGGATTTAGGACTTATAATTACCTTTTTGGTAAATAATGCGCTCCACAAACTGCATGCATTTCTCTCTGATTATTGGCAAAGACCTTTCTTTAGTGTCCCTTGAAACAAAAATGTGAGGTAAAAACGTGGTAGCTGAGTTGGATGCTGACCAAAGTTCAACTAGTAAATTAATTTAAAATGCACGTATTAAGCCTAATTCGTGGCTAAAATAAAAATTTTGCAGACAATTAATTATGCATCATTTTGGAAAAAGTCATGTGAAGTCCAGTCCTGTTTAAATCTATTTAACCAAAATTGGCAAGCCTAAAGAAAAACTATATCTACCTATTACCCCCTCAAAAATAAAAAGATGGGTGCAACAGATAAAAAGTTATAATTAATTAAAAAGTGTGTAAGTTTAATTTGGCCCACACTGTAAATTTGAAAGCCAACAACACAGAATTTGACTGATAATAAAGTTTGACATTTTCTTTAATTTTGACAACTAGTTTGGATGAAAATTATTCGCGGTTAAACAGCACATGTGGTTTAATCACTTATCTAAACAAAATTTATCCATGGTTTCTGATTGGTACATTTTCTAATAAGGGAAATAATCATTAGAATAATTTCAATTTATTCAATAGAATACTAGGACTAAAATATATGTGTACAAAGACTCAGTATGAATGTACCACCATAAAAATAGATAAATGAAATTTGAAAACCACTTGTCTTATGATTTAATTAGCCTTTATTTCAAAACTACCGGTGTCAGGTGTGGGGTTACTAACGATATTTATTAAAATAGGGCTAATACAGGGAGGTATAAGAGGGAATATTAATTAGCCGGGGTGTATAGCCGTAACCCGTAACAAAAGCCATTAGCTAACAGCTTTATTATTTTCTCCAATAAAGACGAGACCTCATCGCCAAGAGAAATATTTAATTAACTTGCAAAATTAATGATAGACGCAATCTTGGCCCTAACTACAGAAATATTTAGCCTGTCCGATTTTTTATAAATTTTATAACACTGGTCCGTAAATTAATCTCGGGGATTGTGTTTTATACTTGTGAACATTTAAAAATAACAATTTGCCATATCAGCCAACTTTAATAGCATGTATTTTGGTAAGCAATTGAACATATGAAAATTCGACAATTTTTTTTTGTTTATCCCAAAAAAAGGGTTCACAATTTTAAATAATTGCTGGATGCGCCCTAATATTCCAATTTTTATTATGTAAAATATTTAACCGAACCGTGAGCGTACCGAGACCTGAGCGCCTAGTGTTCTTTGACATTAACTACCTTTTTTGTCCGTTTTGTGATATTTTTCAACAAGAGTACGATTTTAAATCCTAATTCTAAGTTTTAAGAAATAAAATAATAAAACTTTCTTCACGACAAATACATTTTTTAAAAAGAAAACTCGATTTCCTAATTTTATTTTAGCAAAGGTATAAAAATAAAATGTTAATTACTGTACAAATATTGTTTTGCTATTTTGACACAATAATTATTTTTATTAACATATTTTAATTCTTTTAAATTATTTAGTATAAAGAAACACAACACTAATAAGCTTTAAACTCTTGGGTCAAAAAAACGCACGATATCGAAAGAAAGTAGAAAATTTTTTGGATGAAAATTGGTTCCTAATACTCTGGCCAATAAAATTACTTTCGGATCATGGGATCCTCGAAAAACTGATGCAGGAGAAGGAATCTTAAGGCTTGTTCTATATTTTAAAAAGGTTATTTTACAAAAATATTCTAAGCTTAGCCTAAAATGTAAAATGCATTTATAATAAACAAAAAAAAGGTTTATTGGTGATAAAAAGAGCAGGCAAAAATATTTTTGATTTCATTTTTCAAAACTTTAGGGTAGATGGTTTTAACATATGGCTAAGCATCGTATCATATAAATTTATCTTAATCACATTTTTGGCAACGCATTGTTTTAACCCTTGTTAATGGGAATAATAGATAAAACACAGATTTAGATTAATAATGATTTATCTTTAGGAGCCGTAACTGGATCAAAAGTAAGCAGCAGGGCGAGCTGACGGAGTTACTCCTCCATCCGGTCAACAGAAAGGTAAGGATCAATATTTTCTCCCTCCTGGAGTCGCGCGATTCACGTGCACATGCATTAGTGATGTGGGGTGCGGCCGACGTTGCCGACGACGCGACGTTGTCACGTCGGTTGGTACGGGGAATGGACAGGATAAAAAATTAATGTATGTGGTTGCATAAAAATTTCGATAAATCTGTTGGAGCACAAAAAGTATTGAGCCCAAAGTACCTAAACCTTTCTTAATATGAATCTGTGGTCATAATTTTGTCATAACCTTGAAAAAAAAACGAAAAAAAATCTGCAATGTTTTTAGTTCGTGTTAAGGCAGCAAAATTATAACAGAAACCGTATTATATATATATAAATATATATATATATATACTATATATCATATATAATATCATATATATATATATATATATATTTTGCTTTATTTTTAAGTGACACATTTCTTATATAAATTAAGACATTGAGAACTAGAAGTGACCTTTCCACAATACAAAAACTGTGCTTTAAAGCGCTTTTTCAATATTATAAAACCTATTTATCTAGGTCACTTAGTCCACTTTGGCCTTAATAAGATTTATGCTACTGAATATACATGTTAAAGCACAATTTGTGATTTGTGTAATGGTCACGTCTGGTTCTCAGCGCGTCAATTTAATCAATTCAGTAATTGGTTTTCATGATGGTCATAAAGTTACAGTAGTTTAAAATTTGAATTAAAAAAAACACTCACTTTTATAATCGTACCTTTGATAAAAATGTAAAAGGGATCCTATTATAAATACAAAAAGAAAATAGAAACAAAACATTGCAATGTACGTTTTTCAGTTCATCGATAAATAGGGCCAATAAAAGGATTTGAGATAACATCGGTTATCTCGAATAAGCCCAATTCCTGCTGCAAGCAAAAAACGGTAAAAGTGGCAACGTAGGGGCGCACCCGTTACCATGGAGGCCATTGAGCGCTGACGGGGTGGAACGCGCAGCACCCTCGACGCCTCTCAGTCGTCGCTTGGGTCGCGTCGCGGCGCGCTTACTCTTGTCGCTAAAAGCCTTCTCTATCCTGCCACCATTGCCCGCAATCAGCACATCGGCCGACGGCTCTGATATTGTCCTGTCACAGCAGTACTATTTTGAGATACTGCTGCTGCGGGACATAACCAAAGCTGAGGCCATTAACAACAACCGCAACATCAGTGCTAAAGTGACCAGTGTAGTCAAGGATTTGCATTTCAACTTCGGCAGGGAACTCTCTCAGCTTTTGTAGACTTTAGTTCCTAACTGTTAATTTTAGACTATTTAGAGTAGAAGATTTGTCATTGTTTTATATGTAAATTTTAGATCTTTTTTCATATTAGATCTTTTTAGACTATATTGATTGTACGTTTGTTGCGCTCCACAAACCTACTAAAATTTTGCACCCGGCACTCTCCCATAAACTGATAGAAGCTTTAAATGTATTTTTAGCTGTAGTGAGTAGAATAAATCAAGCACATGAGCAATATTTTCGTCGTATTTTTGTACCTAACCAAAAACTCCTTTTATCTCGATTACCCTTTATATGGCCATTGTTGTTTCGACGTCACTCCCTCGGGTCAATATCAAGCGCTAGTGCAAATGCGCTCGCGCCACCTGGCGCCCACTAGGATAATTAAAAATATCAAAGCTTTTAAGTGAACTACTTGGGTATTTTTAGAATGATTTTTTTCGCATGAAAAAGGTCACGAAGGTTACCATGCATCCGGTGGCATGGGTCATGTTATACTACCTACTGAAAAAATAATACAGGTGGTATAATATACATATTAAATGTTTAGGAATGTCTTAAATTAAAATATTTTATCAAAACCAAAGCTATTAATAAAAATGCCCGCATTTTGCTAATGTACTAAATAATTTCTACGTAACGAAACTTAGAGTATAGAAACATCTTATTTTATATTTTTTTTTTAGAAATTTTTTATTTATTTTCAAATACTATCAAGGTCCTTTTTTTGGTACTAGTTAGTTTAGTTGAACTCAACTGGTATTTGAACCTGCCCATTTGAAATATATTGCTGTTAAGTAAATGCCAAAAGTTACAGCAATATATTTTTAATGCATAAGTTTATGTACCAGATTTATTTATTTATTTATTTTGGTTTAGTTCAAATAAACTGAGCTCCTCATTGTCACACTGGACATTAGAATAAAAAAGCTATATATGTATCCTATTAAATTGTTTAGTTTTTGTCCCTAAAATTAAGTAACGTGGCCAGCAAAAAAAAAATCGAATAACTGTGAAAAAATATATATGGCATTATCATTTTTATAATATAAAACACTTAAACTAAGTCAAAAAATTTGACAGCTTCCGAGATAAAGGGTGTCAAAGTATCAATTTTATTTTATATATTTTTTTGTATATTAAAATTGTTTTTAATAAAAATCCGTTTCTTTGAAAATTTTCAGGGTGCGTCATTGAAACCAAGACTTTTCTTGCCTTGGTATATTATGGGTTTAGAGAAAAAATCTAATATCTCTTATTTTCTGTATAAAAAGGTATACTCACGTTACATTTTACAATAAAAATGTGAGCAGATTTTAAATTCTATAATACTGAGTTTTGTGAAAAAATTCTAATAAATATTAACTATTTAAAAACAACTAAAATAGAATGGAAACTTTGACACCCTGTTTCTCGCAAACAATCAACTTTTGACTTGAATTTATTTGTATTAGATTGTTGTATTTTGGCCAAAGGAATATGTGTTGGCATTTTGTACAGACTTTTAGAGACACTTAATATAAAATACTATTTAAGAAAATATAATTTATAAACACTATGCAAAAATTTTGGTAATTTTTGTTGACTTTTAAATTTTGATTATTGATTTTTTTTGTAAGATAACTTTGGCACCGGTTAAGGGTAAAAACATGTACAATATTTTAATATTGATTTAGTTCATATTTTTATTACTCTTAACACATCTTTTGTAACATTTTTTAATAACTAATAGGTATAAAAGAGTACATTTTTGAGCCATTTATTTTTTGGTTTTATTGAAAGAAAAACTAAAAATTCCTTTCCAAATCCTAAACGTATGTAGCGTACTTTTAATGAAAATGATGCAGCTCTAACTAGCCGATGCGGTAGTATTAGAAATGGAAAAGGATCGATACTCCAAAGCCGGCTTTGAATTTATAATAGTTTCGTTATTGGAGTCATTATTTCAGGAAGTTCTATGCATTAAGAAAAAAGTATATGGATAGTTTAAACCCAACATAATTCAGCTTTATAAAAATATGAGAAGTTTTATTTAAAAATGCTTTTAAGTGAGTTAGTATCAACATTGCAATATTTTTTCTTATTTCACAAAAAATATTTTACAATAAAGTTTTTCTTGCGAAAGATTTAGCAAATAAATAAAACTTTTGAATTAAAATTTTAATTACTTACACTTACAAATAATTATTTTTTTTCAAAGTATGGACTATTGGCTTTTTACTGTCTTTGTTTAAAATAAAATCAATTTTCGTTACGTCACAGCTGATGTGTCCTACAAAATATATGCTGTCTTTGTAATTATTAATGCAAGAGTTTTATAAGGTAACTTAATAAACCGTTCTTTTATATTTAATAAAATATTCCGGCATTGGTATACGTTTATAAAATATGTATATCATAGTGGGGTGATGAACCATTGTTTTTTATTTCTTATATTGATCGTCTTATTTATGACTGACATAATATTGGTAGTATTTTTTAAAAACCTTAAAAAGTTATGAGAAAGCGATAAAACAAAATCTTGCTACTGACATGTTACCTCTTCTACTCGCGAATGAGCATTAAAAAAAAAAAAGAAACAAACCCTTCTAATTGCGTGTGTGGATTTCCGTTTACGAGAAATGCCGTTATTTCATATTAGGGATAGTATTCCATATTGGGTCACTTTCGTTTGGTATTTTCTTCGTCTTTAAGCATTAATTAAATAACATATCTATATTACAAGAAAACACCACATTAGGTACATCTAACTTTATTAGTTTCGGAAATATGGCCATCCAAATCAGAAATCAGGTATTTAGGTAATTTTTAAAGTACCGCCATTTTGTAATAGGTGAAGATATTGACTTCATATTCTAGGGTTATAAAGTACTCGTCAGGAGCTTTAAAATGATGTATCACTTGACCCGCTTAGTGGTAACCAAATATTGTAAAACTGGCCATTAGGCTGTCAGCAGATAACATCACTACGAGTCATATAACTTTTTTACATACATAATATTTATGATAAAGTTTTTTGTGCGGTAAAAATAAAATCTATTTAATTGTCGTTTTTAAATATACATTTAGTAATGATTAAAATATGTTTATCACCAAGTTACTTAAAACGGAATAAAAATACGTGAACAATAATATTTGCTGTCTACAAACATAGAGCTCGCAATCGATTGTACTTTATCAATAGTGTCACCCTTTGAGACTAGTATGACTCAGAATTTTAACAATAGGCCCCATTTAATGGACAGCCGGAATAGAATCTTGGTTCTATAGTAGCAATATATTATTTTGATATTTTACTATTAAAATATATACAGGGTGTAACCATTATTTTTTAAAAACGTGGCAATTTAAAAAGTTAAACCTTGGTATATGAAATGGAAGCATAAATACTATGTCTTAGAGTGAAATTACCAGATAAAAATTTTAAGATGGCGGATGGGCGCCATCTTAGGGAAGAAAATTAAAGAGAAAGGGGTGCCCTATGACACATATTTTAAAGCTCCTGACGAGTACTTTATAACCCTAGAATATAAAGTCAATAAGTTCACCTAATACAAAATGGCGTAACTTTAAAAATTACCTAAATACCTGATTTAGATAGCCATATTTCCAAAACTAATAAAGTTATATGTACTTAAAGTGGTATTTTCTTAAATCTATTTTAAAGATCTTTTAAAGGTATATATTATACAGGATGCTTCATTAAAAAATATATATACTTTTTATACCCTGTATATTATTACCAGTATAACCATTAAAAAATCTTTTATAGAGTTTTAACAACACACCATAGTAGGTACATCTAACTTTATTAGTTTCGGAAATATGGCCACGCAAACCAGGTATTTAGGTAATTTTATAAGTACCGCCATTTTGTACTAGGTAAAGGTATTGACTTGATATTAAAGGGTTATAAAATTCTCGTCAGAAGCTTTAAAATGATGTGCCACAAAAATCTTCCTTTCCATTTAACTTTTTTTTCCAGCCATGTTAAAATTTTGATCTGTCGGTTTTACTCCAAAATATAGTTTTTAACCATCAATTTTATATTCCAAAGTTTTACTTCTTTAAATTGATTCGTTCAGAAAATAAAAGGGGAGGGACATTAAAGAAATTCACTGTATGTAATAACAGTCTGACGCCTCTTTTACTCTTTGATTTAGTGTTTCGTTTCAATGCCTACTAGTTTTTATTTTAATATGAATTTATACAATGCAACCCTAAATACATACAACTAGTATCTGATTCTTTTAGCTTTTGTGTCAATAAATTTAAAGTTTTAAACTTTGTGGATATATTTAATGGAAATTATCAAAAATTATTCGTATATTTCAGATATTGAAATTTAAAAAAATAATTTATACGATAGTAAAAAAAAACAGTATGCAACTCATGTATTAAGTGTTTTTTTAATTATACCAATGGCTGAAGTTTTTATGTTCCACTATTTGGACTTTTAAATAATAACATGGTAATTTTTAACTTTTCAGAACTTGTCTTAAGGTTTTTAAAACCTATGCATTAAACAATTAAAAAATTATTATAGAATAATTAAAATAAACAGCTAAAACATTTAAAATACTGTAAAATACCGTTTAAAACAAAACAAAAAGCCAAAAAAATTCATACTTATTATAATTTATAATATTATGATATACCATTGTACCAAACAAAACAACATTGAAAACCTATTACAATTTAAAATAATACGATATACCGTTTATCGCAAAAGAAAGATAGTACAGGAATTGTAGCATTTTACCTCGCAATTCTTTGTTCCTGCATGGATTGCCTTGAAATTTTAACAGAAGGTTGGAAATAGCCCAAGGATCAAAATCTATATCGCCAAAAAGTTCTGCCACCCCATCCCGAGGGTGAAAAAATGTTTTTATTACATTTTAACCACAGGAATCGACCGAAAAAGTAAATTTAAGCAAAAAAATGTTCTAAACATTTTTTTGGAAAAACTAAGTTATTTGCGATCAAAAGTAACAATTTTTTTTTGACGAAAAAATTGATGTTTTTAATGGGGTTGTCGTAAATAACTCGAAAATCATGCATTTTATCAAAAAACTGTAGAGAGCAAAATTGTAGCTTTTAAAAAGACAAACAAAATTCTTCTGTTAATATTATTTTTTTACGACCAATACAAAGCGGAACATGGCGTGTTAGCTTTTCTCGTCAAGTGCAAATGTTACTAGATGCAAAGTCAAATAACAGGAAAATGCTGCAGTTTTTGAAGAAAACTCATGGAATCTTTTTCAAAGTATATATACACAATTTTTTTTTAAAATCTCTAGCATACAAATTTATAGTCCATGATTCGAATAGGAAGCGACATTCACCCATCTGTTTACAGGATAAAAACTGTTTTATATTAAAGATAGTGTTTAAACAAAGGTGTTGCTATGGGGTTGCCTAAAAAATTAGGTCAAGGCTATGACCAATTAAAAAAATAGGTTTCAAAATTTTTGAGTAACCCTGTATAATGTCAATTTTAATTTTTTTATTGTACATGACAGTACAAATGTATTAGTTTTTTTCTTGATTTTATAAATAAAGCTGTGGTAAATTTTTAAATTTTAAAATTAAATTTTTTGGTACATTCTGTATTATTTAAAAATATATGTTTTGGTTGCCATTATACAAGGTGTGTCAAAAATCTTAAGGTTATTTTTTAAAAGAAATATGGCCTTGACCTATTTTTTAGGCAACCCTATGGCGAAAACTTTGTTTTAATATAAAACAGTTTTTATCCGGTAAACAGATGGGTGAAGGTCGCCTCCGATTCGAATCTTATACTATTTATTATTATAAAAATAGGGTCAGTACTAGTTTTTTCTATGAAAAAATCAATGACAATAACCCCTCCCTTAATTAAAAGTGACCTACACCCTTCTGCAATTTTCTTTAAACATGTATTGTTAATACGTCCAAGAAGTTTGACCAATTTAAAATTCGTGATTTTGGAAACAATAGAGCTTAGAGTAAATATTTAGCGAGATATAGCCGTTTAAAATCTCCATTTAAGCACCACTTTTCTCGAGCCCTTTAAATCCAACCCATTTAAAAACCAAGGAATCTCAAGGGATTTACTTTACAGAATCCTTTAGCTCTTAAAAACCCAAAAAAACTTTTTCTATCATTAAAAATAAAGTTGATACGTGACTTTGAATATATCAAATTTTACATTTGACGAAAAAAGCTAACCATTAACACGCCGTATATCTATTTTTTGTTTGACTTTTTAGCTACAATCTTGCTCTCTACAGATTTTTTTTTTTTTGATAAAATACATAATTTTTGAGTTTGGGAACTTCACCCCCGAGATGGGATGGCAATCACCCTCTAGGTTTTGGCATCTCTCGGTGCAATATAGATTTTGATCCTTGGACTATTCCTACCTTCTGTTAAAATTTTAAGTCAATCCATGCAGGACCAAAGAATTGGGAGGTTTAACCTTCTTTTGAGCTTCATTTCCTGTACTAAGAATTTCGACAACTATTCTAAGACCGATGATTTGTAAACCGTAAAACCTAACCTACCAGAGGGCATGATAGTTCAAAAATCAATAGAGCCGCGTGCAATTGCACAAGCCAGACAATGCATTAAATAAGGATAAACCACAAACTCATTTTAAATTCCTCTACCACTACTTTAAATTTTTATTTTACCTACTCGATTTTAAATATATTCTAAAGAAATATTTACAGGTTTTTAATCTTTAAGGAAGGGAATAATTTAAAAACTGGTACAATTTATACTAAGATATTTAAAAAAATAAAATACTGATTTAAAGATATAGCCGCTAACATAGTATTTTTCTTTATACAGTGATGTATAAATGTCCGAAAAATTCGTTTAAAAGTATAATCCTTTTTAATCGAGCATTTTTTAAACTTGTTTTCCTCTTTTCTTTCTAATCTGTCCAGTCCAACAGAAAAACACCGTATGTGACATTTTAAGAATTAGTTTTTAATATTTTCGCATTCTGTCAGCTTAAATCATTTTATTGAATTCGAAAAAAAAAATGATATTTTTATAAAAAAACTTCTTAAAAACAGAAACAAATTTTGCCGTTTTGTACGTATGGCTAAAAAACGAGGTCTAAACTAAACAATCTCTTCAAGAGTTTTGCTTAGATCGATTTAAAATTATGAAAATATATTCTTTAAATGTTTAACAATAAGATAAGACAAAAAAAAAAAAAGATTTACAAACCCTTAACTCTCCCCTTAAATTTATATCTTATATGTATATGGCAAGGAATTTTATGAGGCAAATCTTTAAACGCCATTTTCTTAAAAGTTATTAAATTGCATATACGGTGTTTTTCATTGGACAGTAGTAATGGAAACCAAACCAAATTTTTCTAAACTGTTTTGGATTCAACAGAAAATTCTCATATTTCATGTATTTGCACCTATATGGAAAACAGTATAATTTAAACTTAACAATTTTTAACAAATAAAATAAAATGTAACCAGTTAGCTGCAACAATGTAAACTTGTGTAGATCTGTTTTATTAATTGGTACTCTTGCCAAAGATTGAGCGATTAGGTAAAAGAAAAATAGAAAAACTACACACCTTAATATTAATGGTCGACAATGTAGTTCCATGTTAATATAATCTGTATTTTATTTCTTACTGCATGCATATATTTTTTGTATAGAGGGTGTTCATTTAAAAACTTTCCACTCAAGTTATCTTCGAAACGAGACAGATTTGAGAAAATCGCCGAAACACGTCCAAGATATTTATTGGGGGAAACGTTTTACACAAAAGTGGACGGCGCGGCGCCCCTTTAACCCCTTAACCACCAGAGCCACCACTCCAAAATTCTAGAATATGAAGTCAATATACCTGATTTGGATGGCCATATTTCAAAACTAATAAAGTTAGATGTACCTACTGTGGTGTTTTTCTTAAAGCTCTTTTAAAGGTCTTTTCAATGGTGATACTGGTAGTAATATACAGGGTAAGAAGAAAAAGTACATATTTTTTATTTAAGAACCCTGTATATTAGTTTACCATTAAAAGATCTTTAAATAAGCTTTAGAAAATACCACATTAAGTACATCTAACTTTATTAGTTTCGGAAATATGGCCATCCAAATCAAGTATTTAGGTAATTTTTAAAGTACCGCCATTTTGTAATAGGTGAAGATATTGACTTCATATTCTGGGGTTATAAAGTACTCGTCAGGAGCTTTAAAATGATGTATCACTCGACCCGCCTTCTCATTCAAGAATTTTGGGGTGGTGGTCCTGGTGGTTAAGGGGTTAAAGGGGCGCCGTCCAATTTTTTGTAAAACGTTTCCCTCAGTAAATATCTTGACGTGTTTCGGCGATTTTCTCAAATCTGTCTCTGTTTCGAAGATAACTCTGAGTGGAAAGTTTTAAATGAACACCCTGTAATATTATGTTTAGGGCCTTTTTTTTTGATCGAGTTAGTTTTAGTATTAGCGGTGCACGCTATTACAAACCTTATAATAAAACAGATAATGCCTTAATTTGTTAGTGTAAAATCACATTTAAACAAAACAAAAATAACTAAAAAAGTAAATATTTTCCTAAAACGAGCCAACGGCGAACCATTTTATATTCATAAATCAGACGTTTTCCTTATTTTCCACTTTAAACGATGCTCGGGCAAAATATTTTCGCTTTGTATTGAAGAAATAAAATAATTTCCCTGGGGTATCTTTATAGCCACAGACGAAAGGAGAAAAATCAATACTCGAAAAAGGACCGTGAGACGAACAGGAATACTCAACGAACGTTGCGTTAAAGAGATTTAGGACGGGGTGTCTAACCAGATTCCCACGACTTGATTTTTAAGAGCCCGGATTTTGTGACAATCAAGATTTTGTTCTTTGAAATAGAACGGCAAGGATAAGTCGGTACAATGTTTGCCCTCGATAGCGTCAAAAAATAAAATCAAACATTCTAAAACTTAAAAATTACTAGCCTCGTGTGGCTCTAAGCCATAGTAATAGTACTTTTTAGTACCTCCTCTAGTTATTACACTAAAAATGTACACATTTTGGAAACGCTTGCACTAATTATTTATTACAGTTTTTAATGTTGTATAAAGAACTGTACTGAACAATTAAAAAATCTACGCACATATTATTTTTGAATGTATGTAAGTATGTACAAGAAGCTATTTTAAATAAGAATTTTTCTATATCCAAACCTAAATTCTTTGTGGTAAGTCACAATCACTAGAGATTCTTTATTTTCTATTATTTTTAAACTACAAATATGTTAATCTAGCGTTAGTTAGCTAGACATAAAAATAGAGGGTGCCTTTTTAAAAACTTAAAATGGCTATGTTTTCTAAACCAAAGGAAAGGCTTTTCGTTGGTCATAAAAAGTTGGGTAAAATCAAATATTACCCCTTAATTTGAGAAAAATCATATTTCATTATTCATAAAAGTACCCGAAAATTTCCATTTAAATAATAAAAGAATTAATTAATATGATTTTTCCAAAATTTATGGGTAGTATTACCCTAATTTTTGTGACTATCGAAAGAACTTTTCCTAAGTTTTCAGAGAGGTGTCCCATAGCGGTGTTGCCATTTAAGATTTTTAAGTGACTGAGGGTGCAGCTTAAGGGGTTAATAGAGGTGTTTTGAAAAATGCGTCAATTATATTCCCTCAGGTTTTATAGAAATAGTTTTTTTTACATTTGCCTTGGTTCAGAAAATATAGCCTTTGTAAGTTGTTTAAAACGCTCCCTGAATTATATCTTTTAGTAATAGGCTGCTTAACAAAAATCTGTTTAGGTAACTAAACTAAATAAATTAGTAGTTTAAAGAAAAAAAATGCTATAAAAAAATAGTTCATATTTTTCAGTTAAGGATGTAAGCCTACCTTACACTAAACCTAACTTCAAAATTTAAAAAAAAGTTCTACGCTAGTTTTTCACTACTCGATTTGGACTCCTTTACCTTCTGATGCTCTGAAAACTGCATCTTTGTTGTGGAAGTCACCCGTTGGGCTCCTTTTTTCCTTTCAACGCGTTTTTCTTGGTCTTCTGGCGCTTCTCATCTCTTCTTCTAAATCCGAAATCTGTGAAACTTGAATCAAAAACAAAATCATCAGTTTGTTGTTCATTTGTGTCCGTTAACGTGCAACAATATCTACTTGGGCAAGACGATTTTTAATACTGAATTTAGTGATGCATACAGTCGTAGTAGTAGGTAGATACACAAAAATGAAATCAGCTACGAAGAAATCGGTGGATGTTGGATTAAGAGAAACAACTAAGTTATCGTTAAGGTTAAAACTTACAGTACTAGATAAGAAAAGCGTAAATTAATTTTGTGGCACGGTTAAAACCTATTATAATGCACACTATTAGTTTAAAGAATGTCTACTACACCAATTAGGTTTCTTCTTTTTCCATATCCAGATAGAAAATTTAACCTGAGTTTAAACATAGGAACTAAATTAAAACCAGAAGAATATCTATAAAGCAGCACTTCTTTTGGTTAGCCGTGTTTAATCATATCGTCGTTAGTTTCACAAACTGTTGTAGGTATCTAATTTTTAAATATTTTTACGGTGGTTATTTCAAGATTATTATCATTGTTACCATTTAATAAAAACTGAAACTCAAATTCTAAATTAAACAGTATGTCTACTTAAGTTCGCTCTATATAGAAAACTTTTGTATTATCAATTTTGCAGAAAAAACATATTTTTTATAAAAAGTTCTGCATGATCTAAAACCTAAAATGCTATTAATTTTCTTCAGTGATACACGAGGCATAAAAAATATGAATTTTGCTCAAGAGAAAAATACCGTTAATTTTCCACAATATCCCTTTTTAAAACAAAATAAAAACACATTTAACACATGTAACTGTCCCATACTGTATATGGTTGGTTATTATAATGTGTTAAATGTGTTTTTTATTTTGTTTTAAAAAGGATTATCGCATATGCTCGATTTTTTCATAAGCTTTAATACAAAAATGCTTTGATTTAAATGGCCAAATCTCTTTTAATAATTAAGTTATTAAGACAATTAAAAAATAAAATGTTAAGAAAACGTGAAGCTGTAACTTTATATTAACCGTTGTTTTTACTGTAAGCAATACATCCTACGGGGTGATAAAAAAAAATGAAAAAATGAATAATTTTTGATCGCCCTATATAATGTGCTGTTAGAAGGAGAAATCTCATTTGTTAATAATTTATACCCTTACCCATTTCTGATATTTTATAATCACAAATTTGACTACTCCCTTTCAACAGCACATCATACGAGGCGATTTAAAGTTAATCGAGCATATGCGATAATTATTTTGAGTAGTGTAGTTATTTTAAGAAGCAAAAGCAGTTATCATACACGACTTTCAAATCATTTAAATTTTTGGTACATTTGTCCTATTGTTTCATCCGTGGAAATACTATATATTATTTTAAGTTTTATACTATCAGAACATTTTATAAAGAATAACTTATTTTGATAAAATTAATTATAAAAAAGTTTTACATATGGTCGACACACTATTTTTAGCTAGTTTAATTTTACAGTCTAAAGGATTTACTTTGTTATTTTATGTGCTGTTTTCATAAGTGAAAAGTTTGTGAAAATAACGACAATATGTCGCATTATGCAGAAGGTTCCAGAATCTAATTAGTATCTGATATACATATGTATAAGTAAAATTAAATTTGTATTTATTAACTTATAAGGTCGTGGTTAGTATTATAAGGTACATTTTTAAAATTACATTTCATTAATAATAACAGCAATTCTGCGAAAATTAGGGAGATATTAATTAACTTCTGAGTTTCATAATAAAGTTTTAATAATTAATTTAGACGCATTTCTTGTTTAGTTACTTTTAACTTTAGGTTAATTTATAATTTCAAGGAAAAATTATTCTAGTTTTCTTAAGTTGTTAATGAAGGAAAATGATTAAAATGACGAAGTTTTTAGTCAATCTTATCAAAGGCTACGAACACTATAGCTATGCACCCCTAAACTTAATGAGTAAATTGAATTTTCCTTCAAAGACATCTGACGACAAACGCAGTTACTCTTCTGGTTTATTGTATTTTGTTCCGCGAGCAACAATATGAATGTTTATTTGGATATGAAAGTGGAGCAAAATTAAAGGTAGGTAAAGATCAGCCCTTTTCGCCCATCATTGCTAACTTATTATATCTATAAGAAGTTTAGGTAGTGTGGTTTACATTTTTTCAGAAGTATTATGAAAAAATTTAAAGCAAGGAACTTGAAACGGCTATTACATTTGGTATATACGTATTTGTTAAAATTTTGTTATTTTTAGCTTTTTTTTAATTTTCTACAAAAAAAAATATGTCAAGCACTTGAAGCAACAACACTCTCTTTAGTCTTTCGAACACTACAGAGAATAAGCTTTAAGACCCAGTTGTACAAAGCAGGTTTAACTTAGTTGTACTGAACTGAGGTCAGGCCTTTGAACCGTAAAAGCCTCAATTTCTTTCAATTCTTGACACTTACAGCAATAGAGACATTTTGCACCCCTTATTTTGCAATTTCGTTGTGGTTAACGTTATTCTGAGACTGCGCAGTAACGCAAACATGATCCGTTATCGTTATTAACCATACCGGACTCCTTTAATTACAGATGAATACCGAAGAGCTTATCGTTATCGTTATCGTTATTGTTAAACTGCGTGGTTGCCGGATTGTAGAAATTTTAATATCAATTATTTAAAAGGTTAAAATTTTAATGCCGTATTAATTAATATATCATTTATACATAGGCTCTAATTAGTGAAAAATCTATAGCAAGTAATAAAAATCAAATAGTGTTAAGAAATTAAAACGGACTTGCACTTTTACGGATATTCTAAATCAGTAAATTAATTTAGATGTCACAATCTGGCACACTTGCTTTTATTCTACTACCAAACCTAACCTTACTTTTTGTGTTTTGCTTATACTGTATTGTTTGCATCTACTTTAAAAACGAAATCAACGAAGTGTTTGCATATATTTAAATATTAATTTATATCTTATGAAGAATAAAAGTAAATACTGATTTTCGTTAACTTTAAAATCGGTGAACCATAGGCAAAAATAAGGTTATGTGTCAAACGCGCAGACGCAAAATAAATTTCTTAAAAGAGGCTGCAAAATCTCTGTCTAAAACTGCTGCTGTAATCGTTATGTTTAATAACGATAACCATAAGAGGCCAAAAAACGTCTGTTATTTTAAGAGGTGCAAAATGTCTCTAATATTGAGATTTCACAGGAAGTTCAAAGGCCTGACCTTAGTTCAGTAGAACTAAGTTTATACCTACTTTGTACAACTGAGTATAAGCTGGCATTAATTTGTTTTGGTCCGTTAAGAGCTTGACAGTGATTTGTTTAGAAAAATCACTTAAAATAAAATTTCAACAAATGTACCAAGTTTGATGGCCGTTTTATGTGATTTGCCATTTATTTTTTTATACTACTTCTAAAAACATGTAAAAACCAATACCTAAACTTCTTATAGATATAATGAATTAATATTAATAAGAACCTTAGAATTTTCGTGACTATGTTGATGGGCGAAAAACAGCTAATTTTTATCCACCTCAATTTAATGTTATTTTATTCCTATTTGAAGCAAGTTTTTAATAAATCTGAGAAGGATGAGCACTTGTCGATGGCAAAAAAATTGTGGTAATTCCATGTTCACAATAAACGGGTAGTTTGCTGTATAAACGTTGTCAACAAATAAGGAGATATGGCCGCCGTATAAAAATGACAACAAAAAAACGATTTTTATTTTTTATGTTAAAATCTAAAAGAGATGGAATATTGAAATCCTATGAAAATACGACTTATATGAAAACTTATTTTTATATGTCTCTAGAACTTGTAAAAAAGGTTAAAATAAGCACCGTTATCATTATAGACAACTAAACTTAAGGGAAAACTTACGCAAGGACCGTGATTAAGGGTTTAGCGCTGACCCACTGTTTATATAACAAACTATCCTTTATTTTAAACAAAGAATCAGCCTCTCAAGTTTTTCGAATTTGTTGCAGAAACACCCTGTATAAGGTTGTATACTAAAAAAAGGGTTAAGAACCAAACTTGTTATAAACGTAGACGTGGTTATTAGAACAAAAGAGATCTTTAAATAACGTACACAAAAATTACCATATTATACAGGTATATTAGTTAATTAGAAGAATATTACTAATAGTGCACACTAAAAAAAAAAACAAATAATAATTCATACACATTATGTCCACAAAACTTATTTTGATCTAAAATCTAAAAACTATTATTAAACAATTTTACACAAAGACAATATATCTACAGCTTAAAGAAAACTTGAAGTAATAAAACTTGCCTAATCAAATATTGACTGAGTAGTAAACAAAATGTGGTTAATAAGCTTTGTATTGGGTTAAAAGTGTGGAGTTTCTTTCCCTAGAAACGCACAAAATATTTTTAATAGGATTGTCAAAGCACGTACGATTATGAAGTGAAAAAGGAAATGTGTATCATGTTATGTCCATTTGTGAAAAATTTTGAAACTGTACCTATTCGTATTTTTTAAAACCATTCAGGAAAATATGTAAAAAAGGAAAATAAGCTGAGTTTTTACAAAAAGATCACAAGAGTTTAAGAGTGCATTTCTTTGTTGTCCCCTTATTTTTCGAACGGACCAAATTACGAAATTTAAAACTTCAGAAAATGAAATCGATCCGAAAATATTACGTTTTAGAGTGAAATTGACAGATGAAAGTTTTAAGATGGTTGCTGGATGCCATCTTACACAAAAAATTAAATGTAGAAAAAGGGCCTTTTGACACATTATTTTAAAGCTACTGACGAGTACTTCATAACCCTAAAATAATCGCAATACTTCTTAATACCTACTACAATATGGCGGTACTTTTTAATTAATTATAATAAGGTGAATTATAATTAGCTGACTGTCTTATTTGGATCGTCATATTTCCATAACTAATTAAGTAAGACATAATTAATGTGTTATTCTCTTAAAGCACTTTTAAAAATATTTTTTTAATGGTTATATTGGTGATTGTATTCGCGGTAGGACAAAGAATATATTGTTTTAAATAAAACACCGTGTACATTATATCACAATTAAAAATATAGGTAATAGTTCGATATAGCTGTTTTCGCTATTATAAGAGATTTTCGAAAAATTATTTTTCAGGGCGTTTCTATAGGTCGATTATGACACAAATCTGTGTGCGCGTTTTCCAACATCCATTTCTATAATTTAATATTAATAAAAACATTTACGGGACGGTGGAGTGAACAGGGGTGCTGGGTGGGGACACAAACAGTATAAATCCAACGTCAAACACAAGAAAACATTAATACACTGCACTCGAGGCACATGAAAAATGTAAATTAATTTTGAAATATATTAAATTTTTCGAAAAACTATCCCACACATACGGGATATCTCGTGCGCCATTAATTAAAGAAGGAAAATAGGCGCATTCATTTTGATCAGCTGATAACATGAAGTTCGTCATTATGAAAATGACAGTCTTGATAGAAGCAGCGTTGCCAAACTTCTTATGAAGAATTAACACCAAGCCTATTTCGGAGGTTATCCACCATTTCCATGAGAAACAATGGTATTTTTGTAGAAATGCCTCCTTCTTTATGTTTAGGTATTTTCCTTTTTCTCTACAAATTATTATAGGAAGAAGGAATAACTTAATTTTTCATATGAATTTTGTTCTGTATCTTCCTTTTTTAAGCTATTGACACTTTCTCACTTTATTTGGCAACATCGCACGACATTTACAGTTCTGTTACAAACTCTTCTTTTTATGCAGTGACAGCCATGGCGGAATTGTTGTACTATTATTTATTTTTAATTTTTTAAACAATTTTTTTGAACATTTTGTAAACAGAAAGTGCGGTGTGTACTGTGAAATACTGTTTTTGGGCGTTTAATGTAGGATTTCTACTGTTTCGTCCCCACCCAGCACCCCTGTTCACTCCACCGTCCCGTAAATATCTTTTTTATTAATAATAAATTAAAGAAATGGATTTTGAAAACGCGCACACAGATTTGTGTCATAATCGACCTATAGAATCGCCCTGAAAAAGAATTTTCAAAATCTCTTATAATAGCGAAAACCGCTATATCGAACTATTACCAAAATATATACTTAAAAAAAAAAAAGTACCAGTATCACATTAATTATATTTAACCTTATTTGTTTTGTAAATATGGCCACTCAAATCAGGCACTCAGGTATGATAGGGCCTACCAAACATATGTTAATTTTACTCTAAAACGTAATATTTATTCATTGATTTCATTCAAGTTTAAATTTTTAAAATTGATCCGTTTAAAAAATTAAAGGAAGGTGGGGGATATTAATAAAATACAGTATTTAGGTTATAAATCGAATATTGACAGGCTGGGTGAAAGCGCCGCTTCTATATATGGCGGTAGGAATATTCGTGGTAGACTCATCAAAAGAACCCCTTATAAAATGGTTTTAAAAGGGGTTCTTATAATGAAGTCCATTTTACTGGCCCAGGCACTATTACTGCCACAAAGTGATTAAAATAATAAGGAATGTTATAAAAGTTCAAAAATAAAATAAAGACCAACTAAAAATTCATGTGGCAAATAATTACTATTGATTTAATAAATAATTTGTTAATAAAATTACATTTGTTTTTAATAACAGTGGTTTTTAGTATGTCTTTAAGTAGAATCAATAATGAAATATTATACTCTACGAGGTTATTCTAGTTCTTGACACGCTATTTAGATATTTCTATCTTTGTTGTATCAGCGTATATCACCGGTCTAATTCCATTTTATCACCCCAAAGCGTGACAGTTTCTCTCATTTTTCGTAAAAGAAAAGCCCTACGAGATCGAAATTTTAGAAAATCGATTTCAAATTTCCCAGCAATAGCTTGGGGGACTGAATTCGCTTTGTAAATCGAAAGACTTGTAAAATGTAAATTTCAATCAGAATTTTCAACCGTTCACTTAGCTAATTCTTGTATAAACGGAAAGTAGTCACTTGAAAAGTATTTGATTAAATCTTTTATCGAGTTAAATGTTAAGCTGCATAACAGTTTGTTTGTTAAAATTTAAAAAAATATATATCAAATTTGGCAATAAAAATTTAATCAGGAGTATTAATATAACAAATATTGTACAGAAAATATTAGAACTGATGAGGTGCAGCATTCATTTAACTGATATACATGGTGTCTAGAAAAATATGGGCCATTCCTGGTTATGAAAAAACTTGTGTCAAGGATAAATATCAGCCGTGGCTAGTTGACAGATAATTTGTTTAATGTCCCATCTACAAAATTTACTTCTAAAAAACAAAACATAAAAACAATTATCTCCTAAAAACGCCTATAGATATGCGAAACGTTATATTGTTATTTTGGCGTCATTTCATTTTGTGTTTGTAATGTAAATATTATATTTGAAATAAAGAAATTTATATCTACGTACAAGGCAGTAGAAAATTTTCTCTAGTATCATTTGAATGGTAAAGGCATATATAGGGTGTCCGCTAATTAATTGTACACAGAAAAATCACAGATTCCTTATGCTAAAATATTAAGAATATACCAAACATACCTATATCATTAAGAGGATGCCGTATACGTTAAATTGAGCTAAAACGCGATTCGCTGCCGTTTTTAAATATTTGTTTTGGAAAAAAATTTACATAGAAAAGTTTCTTAAAATGAACCAAAGATTATCGGAAAGTTAATTGAATTTTGGTAATGTTTATAAATTATCACATTAAATTTTACAAAATTACAAAACCGTAAAAATAACCACTTTCCGATAATCTTTGGATCGTTTTAAAAAACTTTTCTATATACAACTTTTCCCAAAACAAATATTTAAAAAACGGCAGCGAATCGCGCTTTGGCTCAATTTAATGTGTACGGCATCCTCTTAAGTTGATAATAAGAAAGATACAGGGTGTCTAAGTGAAAATATGTTCAATTTTTTTCAAAATTTTGTGATACGTTTTGAATATTTTAATAAAACTCGGTATCTAAGGGTTCTTGACATAAGCTATTCACATCTGATATTAGTTTTTATGTGTAAACTAAAGGGAGCCAGTTACATTATTTAAATTTCTCTAAAACGTCCAAACTTTTTGTGCTACTCTGAATGTCACATCTAAGTAAAGCAGTAAACTCCTCTATGCTTTTTACACTAAAAAGGTATACTTTGTAAGAATGACTCCGAGCAAGCGTTTTCAAGATATTTACCTTTAAGTGGTTTAGTGCGACCAAAAGTGTATGGATACATCCATTATATTATTCGTTTATGATGAGGCAGTTACAGTTATGGCTAATACGCTGTTTTTATTAGGGCAGGAAAAAACGAAAAAAAAAACAAAACCGGTAAACCAGTTTTTAAAAAACCGGTTTCGGTTAAAACCGGTTAACCGAATATTTAAAAACCGGTATTAAAATCCGGTTTTAAAAACCGGCATTAAAAACCGGTTTTTAAAACCGACACCGGTTTTTAAAACCGAAATCGGTTTTTAAAACCAAAAACGGTCTTTAAAACCGAAAACGGTTCTCAAAACCGAAGAAGGCTTTTCTAAACCACAGTTAACAGAAAATCGGAAAGTAATTATTCTCTATTAATCGTCTTTGCGTTGATTACGGATTTGCCCATGAGCTGTGGTGTTAAGTGATAATCATTATTCATCCTAGAATATTCTTCAACAGAAATTGGTTAAATATAAATAAGAATAAAAATATAACATCCCTGTTAATGCAAGATTCTAAAAGGTGATGTAAAAATTCCATACATACATACATACTTTATTTTTTTCCCTTTTTTTAAAATTGGTATTCTATTTTTGGTGTTTTTTCTTGGTTTATTGGTTAATAAAAAAACAGAAAAGGAAAAGTGGAGATTTTTAAATTTTAAATTAATGTATTATTATAGTAAGTTGTAGTTTTTAGTACATATTTGTTACGTCGTGCCACTAAGCAAGCTCGATTAGTCATCCTATCCGGAATGTTTTTTTTTTGTCTAATTTTGACCTGCTAGTGTTCAACACACTGCAAGTAGCGAGCTGGCACGACGTATATTATAAGAAAAATATATTAAATCTGTCAACATGGGATTTCTGGATGACCCCAAATATAGTGCTGCCGACATGCTATTGACATTACCGATTTTAATCACAAGAATCTCAATATATTAAAGTTTTGAATAATAATACCATTAAATTTGCCCCTTTATTTCAAACAATTCTTACTAGAAACATTTTCTTCTAAAATGCGCCGTTTTCTGGTTATTTGCCTGTCTAAGGTTAAATGAACCACCCTGTATAATCTGTCAACCAATATCCGATTCTACAAAATGAACGGTGTTTCTTCTTTAGATATAAACCGCAATCAACCAAAAACCTATTAATTGATATTCGAAGAACCACTTTTCGATTTTGGTCCGATTATACAAAAAAACGGTATTCGAAAACCGATTATCCAAAAAACCGGTATTTGAAAACCGGTTGCCAAAACCGCGGTTAACCGAAAACCGGTTAACCGAAAAACCGGTTTCGGCTGCCAGCCCTAGTTTTTATGGCATTTTTTGGTAGAACTTAATCACTTAAATGCAAATATCTTGAAAACGGTTGGTCAGGGCCATTCTTACAAGGTATACCTTTTTAAATAATATATGATATATAATAACATATGAATAGCTCATGTGAAAAAATCCCTAGATAGAGAGTTTTATTAAAATATTTAAAACATATCAAAAATTATCGAAATAAAATTATCAACTTTTGCACATAGGTATGTTTTTAATATTATAGGTTTATTTTGAATATTTTGGCATAAGAAATTTGTGGTTTTTCTGTGTACTATTACCTGACACCCTGTAGAATACTGAAAAAATATGAGAATATTTTAATCTTGACTTTGAAAAATTCAAAATAATGCATTGAGAAAAAAATGATAATTCAGTCGAAATAGACTATTATTCATTTTACTTCTGGCCTTCCAATTATATTGATGTAATTTTTTTTTACATAAAACTTATTTGGTTTATGGGACTATTTGGTTTAAGCGCTCTTAAACTATTTCAAAATTTAAAAAAATATATATTTTTGATAATTTATTTATATATAATTGTGTTTATCTTACTTTTTATACTGCTGTAATATTTTTTGTATAAAAATTTTATTAAATTTATTACAACATAGTAACAACCAAATCATTTTCTGTAAAAATATTATTATAATTATAAATAAAAGGCTAGAAGTAAAATAGATAGTAGTCTTTTGAGACTGAATTTTCAAAATGTTTCGACGACCTTTGTTCAAAAGTTAAGACGATTTTCTACTGCATCGTATATAGTGCAGCGGAGGGCATGAAAATTTGCCAATACCACTACATAAAGAAGGATTAAAAAACAAGTGAAATAAACAAAGAACTTATTGGCTTATTTGGCAAAAAAAGTCTTATTTAGTATTACATTTTTTTTAATAAAATTGAATATGTCTTAAAATAATTCTACTATTTTTATCATTTTTTTTACATATCCATCAAATATTCCACATTTTTTAGAGGGACAACCTGAAGAAAAAAAAGTATTGTTACCTAATTATTTCGCTCTTGTGATCTTTTGCTGAAATTCTCTAATGTAAAAACAGTAATCGGTTTTAAATAGAATAAGCGATTCCGTTTAAAATAAAGTATGTTAGGTACGTTTATATTAGTATGTTAGTTGGCAGTCAAAAAGGCAGTACTATAAAATGTAAAAATAAAAAAGAAAATAAATGAAACAAACCCCACAATTTTTAACCATTTAAGTAAAAGTATCTACAAACATTAAGAAAAGATAAATAACTGCTACGGTTCTTACAATTTAAAACTAAATATTATAGTGCTAAAATTCTAAACCCATATATACGCAGATTTTAACGGGATAACCTAGACCTATTGTCAATCTAGTTCCTTTAACTCCCTTTTACTATGTCGTGTTAGGTGTTAGATTACAACTTTGCGATATAAACCGAAGCATAAAATCAAAAAGACACCTAACTGACATTGTAAAAATGGACTTAAGGGTGGTATATTAATAACAATAAAAAATAAATTAAAACTGTACAAAACATGGTAATTACATATTAGGAACTTTTAGCAGAATTTAGTCAATATTCTTTCTTAAATAATCTTAAATTAGTGGTTAAATTTATTGCTACTAATATTTTAAAAACCCTAAAAGCTACGAGACTAGATAAAATGTGAAAAAAAATAATAATTTGCTCACATGGCATAAATTAATTTTTAAAATAACTTAGAAGAGGCAAGAGAAATTCTGCTCAAAGTCCCTATCAAAATGTACTTCTACTCACTACTAGCTAGAGGCGCTTTTCTAACATGTAATTCTAGATTTTCTATTAATATTAATTTTGTCTTTTTTAGTTTCTAACTTTTACCCAAACATTTGAACCCCAACCAAGATTATATGACTGTTACGAGAAAATGAAGAAAGCAGCTGAAGAAAACTGTTAAAACTATTTTTATATTTGTCTATGGTTCTTAATAAATATATTGTAATTTACAATAAGTGACGTATATTTAATTTAATTAAAGTAATCTAATAGTTCGGGGGTCGCTAAACTTGCATAGTTTTAAGCGATTCTTCTTTTATTTTTTAAACATATTTTGGCTAACTTAGGCAAAAAGTTAATTATTTTTAAAATATTAAAATAGGCTATGTACATTATAAAATTAATTGTATGAAGCACTTTACTGTATGTAACATACCTTAGCACGCAATCAATCGTGATTTTTAGTCTAATATGTCATCTTTTTACCTAAGTATTTGCTAAATATCACGATCGATTGCGTGCTAAGGTATGTACATACACTAAAGTGCTTACACTCTGCGCCTTCTATTATCGGATCCGTTGGTCTGACAAAAAAATGTTTAGAATCAAATTTGTAAAGAATTTTGTGTTTTACGACTTTTATAATAAATATAAATGCAATTAAAAGTAAAAGAAACGAGATATTCGCAAAAAACTGATTTTTTGATACAAATATCAAAACAAATATCAAAACAGGTCAAAACCTGTCATATATCAAGTTTCTTTACCACGATATCAAGAGGGAATTTTAGGAGAGTATTTTTTGTACCAAAATAAAGGTTTGTACAGATTTTAGCTTATTTCATAAGATTCCGAGATTGCCCCTTTAATTTGACTAAGATGACTGGGGCGAAACCCATTTACCCAAGTTTTATTTTAAATTTTTCAGTCATTGGGCCATATGAATAAAACCATAAAAGTAACATACCTACGGATAAGAGAAACCATGGCATGCTAAAATTTTCGTACCGCTTTTGCGGCAGGCTTGCATCATTGTTGCCAGTTTACGCTTTAAATGCGTCGGTCGAAGCCTCGCCTCGTGTAACATCAGCGGAGGGACAAAAAGTGACTAACTGGCGGTAATTCAACGAAAAACGAATAAAATTATATTGGGTTTCTCTTGTGACCACCATCCTTAAATCGGCTATTCATGATAACTCTTATAATTTTCCTTGCTCCTATGGTAAAAGGTAATTGATCTTAATATAGGAAATAAAGAGGATTTGCTTTAAACGTATGAGCATTTGCTTACAAGTGCAGTGTTTGTTTTTATAGAAAAGTTGCTTTGCTGCTATTCAGTAGCCTCCAATTTTCTATAAGTAAATACTCGCATTGTAATAACTGGAAATGCTGCTTGAGTTAAAGTCAATCCTTCTTTATTACGCGATATTATGATTAATGCCATATAGAGTAAGAAATACCAAGGATTATATCTGACAGACTCCTCAATATTATAATTTTATTCAGTTTCTTTCGTTGAAATATCGCCAGTTAGTCATTTGAGTAAGCTTACGTGTCTCCCCACCTGCTGATGTTCCACGAGGCGAGGCTTCGACCGACGCATTTAAAGTGTAAACTGGAAAAATGACAAGCCTGCCGCCAGCACGCAAATCTGTACGCAAAAGCGGTACGAGTTTAGCATGCCATGGTTTCTCTTATCCGTAGGTATGTTACTTGCGCGCTTTTACGTTATGCCGCATAAAGCATTTGCTTCCCAGTTTTATTTCATCATATGGCCCATTGTTTGTTCTTAGCTTTAATTTTCCGTTATTTGATGTTTTAGAGAGCATCAGGTTAGGAATCAAGGTTAGTTTATGTTTTACAGGGATTGCAGCCACAGATCGCAACTTTGGAGGCGGTTCGAGGTCAGGAGGGGGACGCAAGGGAAGGGGCACTGCACCGAGAAAAGATTTGGCAGAGACTGGGTAAAATCAAAGCGCGATGATCAATCCAGTCGGCGCCTGGGGTTTGCGCATTTCATTTTGCATTGTTTTGGAGTGATATTTGTTGAAGATGTAATTTCAAATGTTTTTATTTAAAGTAAAGAATTTACAACAATAATAATTAAAAACTGTTGTATAAACGGTTTGTTCTACTAATACAATAAACTGTATATCTCCGGCACTGAGCAACTTATGGCCGAAAAATGGGAGATGTGACGTCATAAGAGCGTCCAAGCAATATGGCTGAATGTCGCGACCCTATATAGACCGACTTTGGTTAGGAATCACTTTGTATTTTTCACTTTTTGTTTTTTTAAGTGTTGGCAGTTCTCATTTCACCGATGGATATTATTTTTAATTTTAAATGTAAATGCTATACATCCCAGTTTTAAATTCCATATGTATAATCGTTAAAACGGAAAATACGATGAAAAACAGGAATAATTCAATGTTTTAAAAAACCCAACTTTCTCCGTAGGTCTTCGTTCGTATCCATACATATCATTAAATTTTGGTGTCAATTTCTTTTTCGCCGTTTGTTTTTGTTCACCCCTTGTTACATAATATACCAACTGAAACTGCATATCTCATTACTCAAAATAATCTTATTAGGAGACAAGCGACCATCATTCCTATGGGTTTTCATTTTTATTCTATTTTCTGATAAGGTTGAGCTGGAAGCACTGCACATTACAGGCTTCTTTTTGCGATAATATAAGGCTATAAGAACTTTTAAGCTTTTTGAATTTAAACAGGCTGCGACCTAAATTTAACGAAACGTCAAAGAAGATTTAGTAAAGAATGATGCAGATATAAATTAGAAACGTAATGCAGTAAGACAACATTAGGTTATTACTTTTGTTTGATGAACATCTGTAAATTTGAGGATTAATCTACACTAGTGAAAAAATTAAAAAAATACAAAAAAAAAGCCTGAATTTTTTGACGTTTTCAAGTGGCTGTATTTCGCTTAAAAATGGTCGTCATTCAAATTATAAAAAAGCATTTAGAATCTTAAAGGTTTCTAGTATTATGATCCTTCAGGTGAAAGCATTTTTCAAACCGCATCCTAATGAATACAGAAAGGATTTTTTTTTGATTCTTTTTCTCTTGAAAAAAAAAACATTTATAAACTTAACCACTATGTGGATCGGATTACATGTTCATTGACCCTCAAATTTTGTATTTTGTTTAAAGTTCGATATCACGACCAACTTCTCGCTAATATATTAAACAACAAACAAAAAAGGACCTTTTTATATTTGCTATCAATATCTTAGCAACCGTTGATTCTTAAGAAAATTAAGTAGTGTTTAAAATCTTGAATAAACAATTATACAAAAATCGGCGATGGTTTACAATTTTGTTTTTATTTTGGTGCTTTTTAATTTAGAAAATCTCAAGAAAAAAATAACTTTTTGTGGCTTTTAGTTTTAATAATAATATATATTCAATATTTTAAAACCCTACTAAATTTTTCTTGTGCAATCGGCGTTTACTGAGATATCGGTAGTTAGAGACAAAACGGTCCCTTTTCGTTCATAGTTTAATATCTCAGCGGGCAGTGGTCATGTATCGAATTTTATAAAAAGAAAATTAAATCTGAATAAACAAATTAGAGACTTATTTGCACCCCTTATTTTGCAATTCCGTTGTGGTTAACGTTATTCTGAAATTGCGCAGTAACGCAAACATGATCCGTTATCGTTATTAACCATACCGGACTCCTTTAATTACGGATGAATACCGAAGAGCTTATCGTTATCGTTATTGTTGAAACTGCGTGGTTGCCGGATTGGCAGAAATTTTAATATCAATTATTTAAAGGTTAAAATTTTCATGACGTATTAATTAAAATATCATTTATACCTAGGCTATAATTGGCGAAAAATCTATAGCAGTAATAAAAATCAAATAGTGTGAAAGAAATTAAAACGGACTTTGCACTTTTACGGATATTCTACAAATCAGTAGTTAATTTAGATTGCATACATTCCTGGCACACTTGCTTTTTAAATTCTACTACCAACTAACCTTACTTTTTGTGTTTTGCTTATACTGTATTGTTTTGCATCTCTACTTTAAAAAACAGAAATCAACAGAAGTGTTTGCATATATTTAAATATGAATTTATATCTTATGAAGAATAAAAGTAAATACTGATTTTTCAGTTGAGCATTTAAAATCGCTGGGTGAACCACAGGCAAAAATAAGGTTATTTGTCGAAGCTCGGAGACTGCAAAATATATTTCTTACCAAGAGACTGCCAAATCTCTGTCTAAAACTGCTGCAGTAATCGTTATGTTTAATAACGATAACCATAAGGAGAGCCAAAAAACGTCTGTTATTTTTAAGAGGTGCAAAATGTCCCTATTATCCGATCCATATAGTGGTTAAGTTGGAATAAAATTTTTGAGACCAAAAGAAGAACCGAAAAAATTTCAAAAAAAAATCTTCGGTAGTTGTTAGGATTGCGCGGTACACGTGGGGTTCAAATTTTTTTTCACCATAGGATCTTAAAACTAGAAACTTTAAGCTTTTTTTTTTAAATTTGGGTACGATCATTTTTAAGTTAAATACAGCTACTTGAGAAACGTCTAAAGAGGAGGAATTTTTATAGCTTTTTTCAACTAGTGTATATTTCGGTTTGAAGTTTAAATATTGTAAACAAAGTAAATCCTATTTCTTTTGCCAAATATGTACAGGTTAAATAATATGAAAAGTTTGGTACCTGTGTACATCGCAAAAATTAACTGTTTTTCAACTTTTAGAGTAAAATAAAACCTTTAAACCGAAAAACCACAAAAATTTGTTAGTCTAATACTTCTCGCATAACTTTTGGTGATTTCCCGTATGCATGAACTTTTTTAATCCTTAAGAAGTTTACCTTTAAAATTGAAAAATAAACATTTAACAAGGCCAATTATGCCAGACAAAACCCATGTGCGTGGTAAAATCCTTTACATCTTTACGCTCACATACATGTTCGGTGTTAACGCCATTTATCTAGTCTGGTATTACAACCAGCATCTTTTTATGACTTTATTCATCCGCAATGTCCTCCAACATTTTTTATTATCCTAACAAAGGATGTTTGTCTTTTGTATATTTCATGCAATATAAATATACCAGAGCATTAAATAAATATATGGTAATGTAATTTTCGTTCTTTACAGGAATACAAAAGGTAAATATTTGGTTTTCTTAAAATTAAAACTATCAACACATTAACTATCCATTTTTTTTATAATAATGTATTCACCGAAGCTAATATACTTTACCAAAATTTAAAAAATACGTACGGCGCTTTCTTCCCTTCTTTGCTGCGTTGCATGTCTCGAAGGATCGCTCGGGCTGTAGCTAAATAAGTAAACAAGTTTGACGTTATGGCTACAGCCCAAGAGGAATCTTTAAGGTACGTTACAGCTTTAAGACATGGCTCCCTATTGCCTTGTTTAGACACAACTAGTAATTTAGTCGAGTAGCGAGTAACTGAGTATTCTCGTCCGTGCGGACGGTGAAATTTAAGAAAGTAGTTTGGTGTAGTAGCTGTCCACACGCACGAGAATACTTTACTCGCAACTCGACTGAATTTAGCCGAGTCTGAAGAAGGCGTATTAGATGCGATTACAGCTTAACCGCTTCCTAATTTTTTTGAATAACGAATATTCTCTATACAGGTCGAACATTTTTGTCAAGCTAAGTCTATTGTTTTATGTCTGTAAATCTCTTTGTTTAAGATAAAACGGATTTTCCTACTTAACTTTGTTCCTTTTGTCCAAACTTTATTTGTAGTATAGGTAAAAGTCTGGCCACACAAAACCGCACCGATGTCCCACAAGACCCGCACCGTAGCACAAGCGTGTCTCGTACGGTCCTGAAACATGTCCAGCAAATGAATCATACGTGGTTGGATAGCGCTGATGTTCTCGAACCAAGTTTTGAGTGTAACGGCGTCACCTTTTATTTTAGGTCATTAAGTAAAAAAATTAAAAGTAAGTGGTTTAGGTTGAATTGTTTGTGCAAACAGACAATACAAGAAAAGTGATTTATATTTGTCCCTTATTTTTGTAAAAATCTTAGTTACATTGATTAATTTTAATTAAAATTTAAAAGAAACTAAAAAATTATAAGGATAGTTAAATATGGAATAGGTGACCCCAAATATGAAATACTAGACTGGACCATAAAAATGTTTTTTTCTGAAAAATATATCGAAAATATAGGGTGACAAAAAATATGGTGAAAATTTCAGCTGTTAATATTAATATTTAGAGGTCTTTCTCCTTTAATTTAGAACAGTAGTATTTTTTAAAACCTTAAAAATTATGAGAAAGCGATAAAACAAAATCTTGCTACTGGCATGTTAGCCACTTCTACTCGCGAATGGGCATTAAAAAAAAGAGACAGATTGCGTATGTGAGTTTTCGTTTAAGAGAAATGCCGTTATTTCATATTAGGGATACTATTTGATATTTGGTCACTTCCTCTCCTTTAACAAACCAGAAAAATCGATTCTAAATAGGACCAGGAAAAAAATAAAACATTTTGTTTAAGTTTTCTTTTTTTTTTATATCTCCGAAAATACTCGAAATTTTAAACTTAATAAACAGCATATTGTTATGCACATAAAACATCAACTTTGTTTTCGTTTACACCCTTCTTATCTTTGACACGTTGTATATGAAATTTTCCACCTTTGTGATAGCGACGAATTTTTTCATAAAGGTAAAAATTTAGCAAATTGACTCGTGGGAGTCTGAAAATTTATGAAAAGTTTTGTTTTTTAAAAGTGCAATAGGTAAGAGTTTAACCTAATCTGTAAGGCATATTTAGGATCATTTTGAGCGCCCTTTTAGTTGAAAAAATAAGTTAGAGGTTCATTTTTAGATGATACCAGTCGGTATCCTAAAGATAGAAAGAACAGGTTAAGTTGAGTGATGGTGGAGTAAGATAATTTTTTTATCACAGATTTAGTACTAAGTATGCAATATCTTTATGCTAGTTTGACACTGGAAAAAGTCACTGGTTATATGCGTATATCTAAATAACCCACTTAAAAATCTTGTCCTGGAGATAAAAATTACATTATGACATTGGATTAAAGTTAGAGAAAAAGAGCTGAAATTCATTAGTATTCGTGAAAAAAATCAATTTAAACTTCTAATTTAAGTTCCCATGAGAAATCCGGTTACCACTACTACATCGTATTCAGTTGTGTAGAGCTTTGTCCGCGAACATAATAATGTTATTTTACAACAAAAGATCAGAACAAGTTTTAGGGAACCTCTTTAAATGATCCCGTACGATAAGATCTTTGATAGTCCAAGAGCCCGTGAGCGGCAAACCTTTGTTATTTTGTAAAAGCTAAAAGTTTGTCAGTGCATGCTACCAACATAGGTAGGATCATGGGTGTATCCCATCTCGGCGCACTTTATTAGCTGCCGAGTTGGGCTTTGTAGAACAGAGTACCTGCCTACGTATGTGTCAACATGGCCTGTTTGGTGTGCCGAGTTGGGCATCGCCCAGGAGCACTAGTAGACTATGAAGTTTGACTCATAGTGGCTTTAGCAGGGCCCAGGTACCAAAAGTTAATAAATTAAAACTTAACTTTCGTCATTTTGGAAAAGCTGAATTTTGAGTACCTATTAATAGTTATTTATTAGATAAGTGAGTTATATTACATATAAGTCACGCAAGAAAAGTTTAACTCTCGAGCCCGAAGGGCAGAGAGGTAATTTTCTTAAGTGACTTATATGTAATAACTCACGTGTCTAATACAAAATTTTATCCAACACTTTCGTATAAATCGTTTTTAATATCGAAAATAATTTGAAAACGTCATCTATTATTTGTTACTTGTCATTGTCAACACCAGCAACAAAATTTTGTATTGTCTATAATTCACTAGTGAGCTAAAGGGTACTTTAGCTCACTAGTGACTTATAGTACACTTTATATCCTCAAAATCTGATCAATTATGTAGATATTATATGTAAGTGTTGGATAAAAGATATTTTCTCAGTCGCCAGACAGTTTTGACAGTTTGACCCCTTGGCAGACAGACATTTTGGGATGGCCCAATGGTCCGAGGAAGTCGGTCCAATATTTCTGAGATTTAACAAGATAAGACAAAAAGTCTTAAATAAAAGTTTAGGGTTTCCAAATTGGCATGTCCTAAAAATATTTTAATGTATACAGAGTCTACCAAAAATTTTTTATTGCTGTGAGGTTAGTTTTTTTAATTGTTTTTGGGACACTTATTAAAATTTTTAGGAGATGCCAATTTGAAATCCCTACAACACTTATTTAAGACTTTTTGTCATATCTTGTTAAATAACAAAAATATTGAACTTCTTCTAACCATTAGGTGATCCCAAAATGTTTGTCTGCCAAGGGGTTGAAACATTCAAAACTGTCTGCCAACTAAGGAAATATCTTTTAATAGGTACTCCAGTAACATTTATAAAATTTAGCTTTTTCAAAATGACAAAAGTTAGGTTTCAATTCATTAACCGATGGTACTTCGTTCCTGCCAAAGCCACTATGAGTCAAACTTCATAGTCTACCAGTGCTCTAACATATGTTTGTAGCATGCAATTTTCAGCTTTTACAAAATGACGAAGCGGCAGACCTTCGTCATTTTGTAAAAGCTCACGGGCTCTTGCTCTATGAAGTAAGAAGTAATAAAACAGTAATAAAAACAGGTTAAAAAAAAAAGAAATGTTTAATTGTATAATTCTAAAAACAGCAACTGAAACACTAGATGTCTTTCTTACATTTTTTAAATACTACCAGGAAAGCCATGAATATACATACATACATATGTTTAGTCTCGTTGCTTAAATCCGTGCAAAATATTTTAATTTTTTTATTTATTTTTTTTTGCCCTATTTCCTTTCTTATTAGGTATATTTTCCCTTTTATTTAACGATCAATTATCATCTTTTATAAAATATTGGTCTGCGTCACGCAAAAACCCAATTTATATTAAAATTCTTGCTGATCTGCGTTAATGTGTTTAATTTATAATACCTTTGTCTTAGATTTATTAAAATGTACATATATTTATTCGATCCTTTGGTAAGATTTTTTATATTAAAAAAACACACAATTCATCTTAAAACAACTTTGGGTAAGTAGAGACTATAAAAATGTAAACCATGTCATATTTTGGTAATTCTTTAATCCACGTTAAATAAAAGTTTTGTAGAATTTTTTTTTATTAAAGCTGTTGTATCGCATAAATAAGAAAACTTTTAAAATGTAACCACATTTTTATTGTATTTAAAATTGTTTACGTACCAGACTGAAAAAAGTTTAAATCTCCTTGCGAAGATCAAAGAACTGTACCTACTATGTAAGTTTTTTGTCATAACAATTTGCTACCTACCCGCGATGCCTAGCCGTCTACCAGGCTGAGAATAAAACTTAATTTTCACTTGCTTTGATACAGGTATCTAATACACGCTTTGAGGTGTTTATTTGAGCTTTCTTAAATTTTTATTAAAAGCTTCTTCCAAGAGTTATTCCAACCTCTACTTTGAGACCTTTATTTTAAGAAAAATATCTAGGAAGTTACTATGTGGACCCAAAGGTTAGTTTATATTTATAAGGTTGCGACATATCCTTAACTTTTAGGCGGTTCGAGGTCGGGGACGCAAGGAAGGGCACTTCTCGAAGAAAAGTTGGCAAGACTGGGTAAAATCAAAGCTGAAGATCAATCCAATGGCGTCTAGAATTTGCGCATTTCATTTTGCATTGTTTTGGAAGTGATATTTGTTGAAAGATGTAATTCCAAATGTTTTTATTTAAAGTAAAAGAATTTACAACTTAATAACAATTAAAAACTGTTGTGTAAACGGTTGTTCTACTAATACAATAAACTGTATATCTCCGGCACTGAACAACATGGCCGAAAAATGGAAGTTACGTCATAACACGTCAAAGCAATATGGCCGAATGTCGCGACCCTATATAGACCGACTTTGATGTAGACCTAGAAGAGGATAACTTTTAAACCAATAAAATAATTTTTGTATAGTGGTAACAAGGATTACTGACTTTTAAAATAAATGTAATAAATTGTTTAAGTGTTTATTTTTTAATAATTCAGATGCAAAATGTTATCGATTAAAATTTCAGCCATTATAACTAAAAATATTTTTAAACTAAAAATAATGGATTTTACTTAAACATTTTAATTATTTTTTTATTAAACTTGGCTAAAATATAATTAACCTCGGTCATTAACACTGTAATGGATGTTTGGGAAGTTCTTGTTTTAAAGGTGTTTAGGAAAGAATATTAAATTTAAAACATACTGGGACGGTTGAAATTTTTGAATATACAGCGTGTCTACTTAACTTCGCACCATATGACAAACTTTTTTATTTACTAAAATAGTTATTCTTTATAAAAAGTTCTGCATGGTCTAAAACCTAAAATGCAATCATCTCATAATAATTTTTTGCAGTGGTATACAAGGTATGTCAAAAAATATGAATTTTTACTCAGGAGAAAATTAACTCTATTTTTCATAATATCGAAAGTTTTTATGAAGTTTAGTGATGTTTAGGATTAAAAATAACATTCAAATATGCAAACTTGTTTATTAAAAAAATGTTTTTGTGTGTATTTATATCGATATGTAATATGTAAAGACAAGCTTAAGAACTGCCAAAACAGCTAAAAGTCAAAAACGCCCGTTTTCACAAAAAAGTTTCTCCTGAAAATAATTAAGTTTGCATATTTAAATGTTACCTATATTTAATCCTAAACATATTTTCTTGATAAAAATGTTTAATATGATAAAAAATAGAGGTAGGTATCTTTCTCTTGAGCAAGATTCATATATTGACATACCTCGTAAACCACTCCAAAAAATTAATATCTAATGATTGCATTTTCGGTTTTAGACCATGCAGAAATTTTCATCCAAGATTTTTTTTTCGTAAAATTTATATTAAAAAAAAGATTTCCATATAATGCGAATTTCAAAAAGCTTGGATTTCTCTTTCGAGCCAAAAGTTTTTTCCCCTTCTAATATATACACTTTATATGTGTCCCAAATCCGACCTCCCTTGGAATATTGTTCTCATATCTGGGGCATGGCGTCCCCCACAACCCTAAGCATTCTTGATTCCATTCAAAGAAGAGCTATTCGTCTCATTAATGATCCTTCACTTACAGAAAGGCTTCCGTCTCTTGCCCATCGTCGGGCTGTGAGGGATTTATCGCTTTTTATAGGAACTTCCATGGCTTCTACTCTAAATAATTGTCCAGAATAGTTCCTCCACTCACGGTTCTCACAAGAGAAACTCGTGGTGCCGCGCGTATGCATCCCTATACGGTCGAACTGGACAGGCCCCGAACTTTCCACTTTGTTCGTTCTTTTATCCCTAGAGTTTCTAGACTGTGGAACCAACTGCCAGCGGAGGTCTTTCCTTCCCCCAAATCTTCAAGTATTTAAGTCCCGTGCCAACAAACTCCCTCTTACCTCGCTTAAGACACCCATGGTACGTTAGTATTTAGGCTTTTAGCCTTCGTGGTTTGTCCAAAGGTAAAAAAATAAAAATCAGTAGCCACGCTGTATAAATCTATATTTTACTTAACAGGAATGAGTAAGTTGTGGCATTTCTTATTGCTTTTGGCAGAAAACCACTAAAATTGCATATTTTTCGGCCTTTTAAGGTATGCAAAAAATTGTGATCTGATGGCCAAAATTCATAATATTACAAGACAAAATTATATCAAACGATACTGATACAGAGTAATGTAAATTAATCTAATAACTTATAAGACCCTTATAAGACTGGAGGCGCAGATAAAATCAATTTCTTAAAATATCCCCAAATAAAAATTAATTATTACACTACTCAAAAGAATTATCGCATATGCTCGATTTCTTTCATAAGCTTTTAATACAAAAATGCGTCTCATTTAAATGGCCAAATCTCTTTTAATAATTAAGCTATTAAGACAATTAAAAAAAAAAGAAAATGTTAAGAAAACGTAGGAGAGCTATAACTTTATATTAACCGTTGTTATTTACTGTTGGGGCAATAGATCCTACAGGGTGATAATTTTTTTGAAAAAAATGAATAACTTTTAATAGCTCCTATAAAATGTGCTGTTAAAGGAGAAATCTCATTTGTGAATAATTTATACCTTTACCCACTTCTGTATTTTATAATCACAGATTTGACTACCCTCTCAACAGCACATCATACAGGGCGATTAAAAATTAATCGAGTATATGCGATAATTCTTTTGAGTAGTGTATTTTCAACCTCTAGTTCCGGTAATGCTATAGTATTCTAATATCGGTCCGTTTTGGTTGGCGCGCCATAGTCAGACAGAAAAGAAACAACCCGAGAACAAACACAAATTCAGCCGGAAAGTGCAGTGCAGCCGTTCAATATTCTATTTTATCTTTTACTAATTACATGGAAAGAACCAGGACAGCGTTATACAAACACAACTTACGAGGTGATGTGAATTTCGAGAGGAGAAACGAGAAATCTACCTGCGAGGGAGTACGGCTGTTAAAACAAACTAGGGTCTGTTCACAGTAAAATATATTAATGACTATACTTGTTTCGTTTTTAAATTTTAAATGGGAAAAAGCATCTTCAACCTACGTTTATTTTGCAACCTTTCTTAGAAGGGACAATTTTTGTCCTTTTTCTTCCTCATTTTATTCTTGGAATAACATAACCTTTTAAAAGATAAACAACAGTGCCGGATCAAGCGCAAAGCTGTAAATGGGATGGGCGCAAACTTAAGGTGAGAAGAAAACAAAACGTTTGCTGTTCTTAATTTGTTGAGTAGTGGTTTAATTCATACATAAGAGGAGCCCCGGAGAATCTTTGTTTGACCTCCGGACAGTGCGGACGTTCATAGAGGACTACAAAGTTGATCCCAGAGTGGTGGTTAGAGGTGCCGTACGAACGTTTTTACCTTCGAGGATCAAGGAAAGATTCCGCTAAATTGACGGCATCTTTCTCTCTGGATCTAAGCGCTGTGAGTGAAGATTCCTATAAGCTGATGGTATCCTGTTTGGTGGTGAACACGAGGTATTTCTCAAATGGCGGGAAATAGATTGCCGTGCCATGGGAACTGTCAGTAGTGAAAGTGAAGGTTATACGTAACACCAGTAAGCAGATCTTGGCTTTGACAGTCGACAATTTATGCATTGCATCGATTGTTTAAATTGTTTGTTTTCTTTTAGAATTTCTGGGAGCTACGAGCTCTGATTATTCAGATTTTCTGCCGACGAAGCCCTGGAAAGCATAGTCCGGAAGGGGAGAGTGGTGGATTGGACATGAAGAGACCAAAACCAAGAGAAAAAAATAGAAATAGAATAGAAGAGGAGCCCCGATGCTAAATGGAGATTTACTCATGCGTAAGACTTATTAGGTGGCAAAGCATAGATGATAGGAGGAACAAATGATATACAATGTATACCTTTTCATCGGTGGGAGAAGCGGCTATAGATTTTAAATAATAATATGTCAATGTTAATTCAGTGTTCTAATTCCGCAAAGTAAAGATTTCTGAAGATACCTGGTGCAGTCGATGGCGAAACGTCGGTAAACGATTTTAATTTGACATGGTCCAAACTTAAGAACCAAGATTCCTTAGTTGACCAAGGCCGTGAAAGCTTCCGTTCTCTATTAGATATAGTGTCTATTTTATTTTTGACACTAAACTTATACTATGTTCACTAAAATTAAATTAAGAAAAACACCTGAACAAAAAAATTGTATTTTATTGGTTTAAAACTACAGTAACCGGAGTTGCTTACGTATTTATTATTAATTTATAGTGGCCAAAGTATAGTGCTTATAGCTTAGAGCTAAAGATATACATATAATGGAAATTTAACATCATTTTCAGATTTGGATGGTCATATACTTTTAAACTATAAGAGATTTTCGAAAAATTCTTTTTCAGGGCGTTTCTATAGGTCGATTATGAGTCAAAACGGTGTGCGCGTTTTCCAAAATCCATTTCTATAATTTATTATTATTAAAAACATATTTACGGGACGGTGGAGTGAACAGGGTGCTGGGTGGGGACGAAACAGTAGAAATCCTACATTAAACGCCCAAAAACAGTATTTCACAGTACACACCGCACTTTCTGTTTACAAAAATGTCCAAAAAGTTGTTTAAAAAAATTAAAAATAAATAATAGTACAACAATCCCGCCATGACTGTCACTGCATAAAAGAAGAGTTTGCAATAGAACTGTAAATGTCTTGCGATGTTGCCAAATAAAGTAAGAAAGTGTCTATAGCTTAAAAAAAGGAAGATACAGGACAAAATTCATATGAAAAATGAAGTTATTCCTTCTTTCTATTATAATTTGTAGAGAAAAAAGGAAAATAGTTAAACATAAAGAAGGAGGCATTTCTACAAAAAATACCATTGTTTCTCATGGAAATGGTGGATAATCCCCGAAATAGGCTTGGTGTTAATTTTTCATAAGAAGTTTGGCAACGCTGCTTCTATCAAGACTATCTATTTTCCTTCTTTAATTAATGGCGGACGAGATATCTCATATGTGTGGGATAATTTTTCGAAAAATTTAATACTTTTCAAAATTAGTTTACATTTTTCATGTGCCCCGTGTGCAGTGTATTAATGATTTCTTGTGTTTGACGTTGGATTTATACTGTTTTGTCCTCACCCAGCACCTCTGTTCACTCCACCGTCCCGTAAATATGTTTTTATTAATAATAAATTATAGAAATGGAATTTGGAAAACGCGCACACAGATTTGTGTCATAATCAGACCTATAGAAACGGTCTGAAAAGAATTTTTCGAAAATCTCTTATATAATAGCGAAAACCGCTATATCGAACTATTACCCAATTAGTACACATAAACAAATATAAATAGAGGTGGTATCCACTAGATAATTTAACTTATTTAGTTTGAAAATGTAGTACCCATGTAATTATTCAAAACAAATAATTTTTACTTACGTATACTTGCAAGCTATTTTCGCCGGATTTTTAACCTTTTAAGTTTTATGAGACCGATGTAAAAGTTTACGAGTGTGCGGCCGTAGTTCGCATAACTTCCAAGGATTCGGATGAACCTTTCAAGTTAAGTATTCTAATCCGGGCTAAAAAGTTCTTTATTTCATTTGACGCAGGTAAAAATAGAGAGGACAAAGACTTTGCTTCTAGCAAATGTTCGTATAATAGTTTCTTAAGTAGGGTAAGAATCCGCACAAAACATGTGTAGTTATTTCTGTCGGAATTACAAACTGGGCTTTAATACTCGAATTTATTGTATATTCTATATTATAATAGTTTAATACTGTTCTAATATATGCTTTCAACTTTAAATTACAATAAAATTAAGCTTGGGTTTCAGCTATTCTTTCATGTTTGTAAACAAATATTAGCAGTATGATCTGGCAAAGCAGATTGGAAAATTGGCAGTTCGAATAAATAAATGGAAATGGTGTGTTTTTTTTATATTACGTGCTGTAAAATTAAACATGACCGACTAAACCCTCTTTCTTTCCCCTATAAATTGGTCGACCAGTGGCGCCTTTGACTGACAAAATTATACATCTAAATAAATTGAACCAAGAAAAGATGTATTTAAACTTTCTTCTCGATTTTATTGTATTCTTGTTTTTGTATATTAATGAAGGTTAATAATATGTAAACAATTGAATCTGAAATTATAAAAAGCATGGTAGTTGAACAATTTATTGGCCTGATTATATTGTTTTTATACCGGATTTCTACAGACCAATAATATAAAAATAAAATAAGAGTATCAATCGCAAATCTCTGACAAAGTTATATGTGCCGTATGTGTTAATACAAATTGTTTTTTTTATTATTATCATCTTATTTGTCTGTAAAAACTGATTTTTATTTTTATAATTTTAACTGTTTATTTGTGTATAGCATTACCAATACAAAAGGAAAAATATTAAGACTAGAGTAAATAACAAAAAAGCTGATTACTTGTATTCAGCGTTTGCCAAGTTCTTTTAAGATGGTTTGTAGCCATACATTTTCTAAAGTACCAATAATAGGTATGTACATATTATGTAGATTTACTATCTAAATTTCAATACTCACTCTTCACTTTAGAAAAATATACGAAAGAAAAGTAGTTTGTTTTTGTTGAGAGAATGAGATCTTAGAAAAGGATTGTGCCCTTACGAACACATAAAGATTGAAAATGGAAACATAACACACGCATGTTTGTGTAAAAAATTAATTAACTTCAGGCAATTTTGGTAAATTTTATGTTATTATTTTCTATATACAAAGGTTGTTTCCCAAGATTTAAGATACGCCAATGGTAAAGAAAATAAGGGTCTAACGACAGATGTACCTAGGTATGCAAATACCTTCTTAGTAAATTATCCTGACACCAGAGTTTGTTTACATTATTGACAGACAAAAAAGTACAGATATGTAAAACTAAAAGGTTATCTCTATGTTATGTTAATTTGACAATAAAAACATATAATTATACATACCTACGTTCTAATACCTTGTCTAAATTAACAATAATATAATACAAAAAAACCTAAAATACACAAATATGTATGTTTACCACAATAAAAGTAAGCTGGGCTTGCTGCAACTAAACTTTGGCCGATAAAAATCAAAACATGCTGGACATTTAAAAACGAATTATTTGTACGTATATGTAACAATCCCTTTTTTGTGGACTTACCCAACCATGGGGGAAGAACGGGGGAGGCACTGCATAAGGAAACATCTTTGTGGCGGCGGTCGGCGGATTCTCAAACAACATTTTCGTAACGATTGATTACTACGACTACCGAACTACGATGGGGTAAGAAAACTAGTGTAACTAGGATTAACGATACGAGCGTTAGGTGGTGGAAATGTAGACATTCACCCTGTGATACCCTCGGAGAGACTGGTTTGCTAACCGGCGTTCGTTCGTTCGAGGCAGCTGCACGTTGTCGAGCGGCAGGCAGGCAGGCGGCCCTTCTGCCTGTCGGCCGGCTGTTTTGTTCCGACCCGACCCACCGCACCACATGCTGCCTGCGAAGAATCGGACGGATCATAGTTAATTGGACAATATTTAACGGCCTCCTACTGATCCACAAGAAACCCTTATAACCAAAAAAGGCAGGAGATTGTAATGATATTTTTTTAAACGGAATTTTAATTTCAATATAGCGGTTTTCGCGATTATAAGAGATTTTCGAAAATTCTTTTTCAGGGCGTTTCTATAGGTCGATTATGACACAAATCTATGTGCGCGTTTTCCAAAATCCATTTCTATAATTTATTATTAATAAAAACATATTTACGGGGCGGTGGAGTGAACAGGGGTGCTGGGTGGGGACAAAACAGTATAAATCCAACGTCAAACACGAGAAAACATTAATACACTGCACTCGGGGCACATGAAAAATGTAAATTAATTTTGAAAAGTATGAAATTTTTTGAAAAACTATCCCACACATATGAGATATCTCGTCCGCCATTAATTTAAAAAGAAAAATAGGCGCACTCATTTTGGTCAGCTGATAACATGAAGTTCGTCATTATGAAAATGACAGTCTTGATAGAAGCAGCGTTGCCAAACTTCTTATGAAGAATTAACACCAAGCCTATTTCAGGGATTATCCACCATTTCCATGAGAAACAATGGTATTTTTGTAGAAATGCCTCCTTCTTTATGTTTAGGTATTTTCCTTTTTTCTCTACAAATTATATTAGGAAGAAGGAATAACTTAATTTTTCATATAAATTTTGTCCTGTATCTTTTTTTTTAAGCTATTGACACTTTCTCACTTTATTTGGAAACATCGCAAGACATTTACAATTCTATTGCAAACTCTGCAGTGACAGCCATGGCGGGATTGTTGTACTATTATTTATTTTTAATTTTTTTAAACAATTTTTGGACATTTTTGTAAACAGAAAGTGCGGTGTGTACTGTGAAATACTGTTTTTGGGCGTTTAATGTAGGATTTCTACTGTTTCGTCCCCACCCAGCACCCTGTTCACTCCACCGTCTCGTAAATATGCTTTTATTAATAATAAATAATACCAACGAGAAGCGTAATACATTAAATAAAACTCTACAATAATATCCTTACATACGCCATTGAATAATTAACACATTTATTTTTATTAAACCCTGTATAAGTGGGAATATGTATCGTTACATTCCATATAACGTTCCTAAATAAAGAAAAGTCCAGTTGACTCGAGCCATTTACTCGAACATTTATAGGTTTTGCCCTGAAAAGCAAAAGTTACAGCCAGCGGCTCAAATCGTATAGTACGTTGATAATGGTAGGTATAAAAAATAGTACTCCTTTAAAAATACGAAAACTGGGATTACAACTATCCAACAGCTTTTAAGTTCAATAGTACACAAATTATTAATAACGTAAAATTATAAATAATATTTAATTTGATATAATTAGAATCTATAAACTTATTATAGAAATACCAAAACATTAAATTATCCAGTTTTAGTTTAAAAAATAATGCAACATAGTATTTTGTAATCTACCGACTCCATTTTTAGGAATTAATGTTTACAGGGTATGCTAATTCTATTTATAGACGAGATGCCTTCGCCCTTGTACAACATACAGGGTGTTCATTTGAAACCTTTCCACTCAAGTTATCTTCGAAACGAGACAGATTTGAGAAAATCGCCGAACCACGTCAAGATATTTATTGAGGGGGAACGTTTTTTACAAAAAATTGGACGGCGCCCCTTTAACCCCTTAACCACCAGGGCCACCACCCCAAAATTCTTAAATGAGAAGGCGGGTCGAGTGATACATCATTTTAAAGCTCCTGACGAGTACTTTATAACCCTAGAATATGAAGTCACTATCTTCACCTATTACAAAATGGCGGTACTTTAAAAATTACCTAAATACCTGATTTGGATGGCCATATTTCCGAAACTAATAAAGTTAGATGTACTGTAATGTGGTGTTTTCTTAAAGCTCTTTTAAAGGTCTTTTTAATGGTTATACTGGTAGTAATATACAGGGTAGAAGAAAAAGTACACATTTTTTTATTTAAGAACCCTGTATATTATTTTACCATTAAAAGATCTTTAAATGAGCTTTAAGAACACACCACATTAGGTACATCTAACTTTATTAGTTTCGGAAATATGGCCATCCAAATCAGGTATTTAGGTAATTTTAAAGTACCGCCATTTTGTAATAGGTAAAGATATTGACTTCATATTCTAGGGTTATAAAGTACTCGTCAGGAGCTTTAAAATGATGTATCATCGACCCGCCTTCTCATTTAAGAACCTTGGAGTGGTGGTCCTGATGGTTAGAGGGGCGCCGTCCAATTTTTTGTAAAAAACGTTCCCCCTCAATAAATATCTTGACGTGTTTCGGCGATTTTCTCAAATCTGTCTCGTTTCGAAGATAACTTGAGTGGAAAGTTTTTAAATGAACTCTCTGTATAAAAAGAAACCTGACATAAAAAGATCTTTCTTTGGATACACTGATTTTATAGATAGTATGGGTAAATATACACTGCCTCGAAAACATTTTTTGTGTCAAGTAAGTGTATAGAACACCCTGTATATTTTAACAAATTTTGACTCTAAATTCTACATCAAAAATATATAATACAATAAATGGCAATTATTTCTGAGGGTCGTCCATTAAGCACGTGAGGCCTCAAGATAGGGGGAGGATGTAGTAAAAATAATGTTTATCTGAATATTTTTTATACCGGTTCTTTATTTTTTAGAAATTCTAGGAAAAAAATAGATTGGACTTACCTTTATATAAAGATAATGTTGTGAAATAATAATAATATTTTTTGTACTGAAAAATACACGTTGATAGGAGATGGGGAGTAGTATTAAACCTTACCAAGTATCACTAGGGGTAGGGATGGTTAAAAATTCGTTTATAAAAACATCACGTGATTAATGGACGTCCCCTTGGTTAAAGAAATAAACTAAACAGCTGACCTCTCCATTAGTAGTTATTACAATGAAAGGAACTTACTTAATTACATGCTGTTTGTCACTCTGACGTTGACAAAATTATTTAAAAATATTTAGAACCCAAGTAGTATATTTTACTCTACTTGTTTTAGTTAATAGGTATATCGACATGCTGTTAATATCTTAAAAACCAGCAGATGATTGACAAAAGGTGTATTTTACATTTTTATAAATCTTTAATTTAATAAAGAGTCAAAATATCAATACAATTATTTTATTTAAAAACCAACTTATTCGATAATAAAAATTTTGTTCTTGAGACAATTTGTAAATTTACCAATACTGTTCATAAAATCAGTGGGTCTAAAGAAACATTTTTTATTTTAAGTGTTTATTTTGTATCTTGTACAGGGGTGGACTTATTCCGTGTATAAATACAGTTGGGACACCCCGTTTTGATGGTCATTATTTAATAATTAGGCACTGTACTCACTTGCCTTCCATGCCTGCCTATATATTAAGGTTATTTTTAAGGTACCTAAGGTAGGTAAAATTGCCTCGTTCTAGATTGGGTACAAATGATGTTATACTTATTTGTAAATTGAATCCCAGATTTTGTTCCTTGAAGGGTCTAGTAAACCACCTAGTTGAGGTTTACTCACACTTAATATTTATTA